>JANRGW010026280.1:0-29182 GCA_024733675.1 Psilopsiagon aymara | reverse complement strand
GGGGAACGGCGGCGGCGGCGGGACGGTCCCCTCTGGTGCGGGCGCTCTGCGATCCAAGGCCTCGGCCCGGCCCGGCCCGGGCACCCCTGCGGGCCTTCTGGAACCATAAAGCCCGGAGGCGCCCGGGCCCCGGGGTTCACACTGAGGTGAAGTCAGTCCGCGGCGACGCACGAGGCAGCCGTTGACGCCCCCAGCTCCGGACCCTGGCGCCGTGTGGTGCTGAGGCAGCTTGTACTTGCTTTCTAATGGGCACAAACGCAGCAGCCGTTGCCGGCCTTGTTATGCAGCGCCTTACTGATGACCTCTGCCTTGCACAAAATGAATTATTTTCCGAATTAATAGACTGTGTGACGCTCAGAAGTGCCTCCAACTGATCAAACTGATTTAAGGGCGCACAAGATCATTGCTGAGGCGTGGCAGTGTGAGTTTGATGTGGTAATGAGGCATATAGTGCTTTCTTTGCCTAATTCTGTAAGGAAATGTGGTCTACATGCTGTATGCTTCACCCGCCAGTTCCTCATCCTGGCTGACTTTGAACAATTTAGCTGACCTTAACTAAATTTGACCTAAGGACAGGGTTTTCAAAAGTACTAATCCTTCCAGCTGGGCAAAAATTATCAGCTAGGTGGAGGGAAGCATGTCCCCAGGAAGGAAAACTCATGGTTTTGAGGTCAGTTGAAGGGTGAAGCCACACACATGCACATGATTCAGCTAGTTATACACACAGAGCTGCCTGAGGGTAATTGTGTCTGAAGCTTAAGGGTGTCCCCGGGGAATGAGTGGACAGATCATATGCATGCCTCCTGAACTCAGGAACTAAACTCAAATGTGCTACCACAGTAGCCCTAAAATAGATATTCCCCATCTGCTTACTGCAGAGTTTGTGAATATCTTCTGTAGGATCTCAAACTCAGCGTATTCCACAAACTGTTATTATATGAGGCTGAACTTGGGCATGATCCTATAGCCAATTTCTAGTCTGACCTTGGGCACTACCAACAGTGGTGAAAGTCTGAATGTACCAGAAAGGGATAGATGCACATACTGCTTGGCAAAGTCCTCCAGTTATTTTCCAGCATTTTCTTCATTCCCAAAGGGCAGAAAAGGTGTGTGAGCACCATATAACCTTGAAAACAGAAAAATACAAAGAAATGACAGATACTTAAGGGGCAATACAGTCTCTCACAAAGAAGAACTACTTTGCTAACATGACAAATATAAATTGCTCTGTATTTTACTTTAAAAATTCATACTTGTGATTATTTTGTACCCTGTTACTGCTGTTGTACCATGTTGCCAAAAAAAAAAATCAGTTGTTTTTGCTTGGGGTTCACTGCTTTCATTGCATGAGCCTGCTACATTTAAATATCATATTAACGATTTTACATTCACTACAGCTCCATAAGGAGTCTTTCTACAGAATGAATGTTGTATTCGCTTCCAGTTGGCTTATTGATCTTCTGAGATATCTAGATGACAAGAAGAGCATTTCAGGTTTATAGGACATTTCTTCTTTAACTTCAACAGCATTGCTTCATTTTGGTAGTACTTAATATTTAATGCATTGTGTGAAAAATACTACTTCAGAAGAGAGCTTTCTGAATTAATCAAATCTTTCATACTGCATGTACTCTATATTTGAGTCAAATGATTTGCTTTTGCATATGCATTATTCAGAGTACTTTTATTTGGAACATTTCGGAAATGTTCTTTGCAATCTTATCTGTAAGAAGAATTCATGGGATATGGTGGTTGTCAGGATGAAAGACTTCGCGCTTTTAACTAGGAAGTTTATCTGACTGATTGGGACTACAATGTATAGAAATAGCAGTGACTCTATGCTGTCTTGTTGTGATGGAAAGGATAGTAATACGCGCACCAAAGACACTCTACAGATTGGCAAAAACATCTGTTGTCTTTTAAGAATACAGCAGCAGTGATAGTATGAACATCTCATTGTACTTAGTACATCACCTGTTTGCCAGATCAGAAACTTTAGGTCATAATGAACAAATTCATAGTCCATTAAAGTCTTGAAGATTCTGTATTAGATAAAATTTTCTTTCCCCTAGCCCCAACGCGTATGTGTATAAATAAACCAATAAAATCTTCATATCTGACTCATGTGGTTCTGACTCATTTTCATACTGAGGGTCTGAGTAATTTTTTTGAAACCTGCTTAGCCAAATGAGTACAAAATTCCTTCGCAGATATGATTCATTCACTGTTTAGAAGGTGTATGAAAGTAGCCATTAGGGGGTGATGTTCCTAAAACGAAACTACCCCCAATGAACAAAACAGTTCCTATGTTTGGTTTTTCTTCTATTTTCATCCTGGTACATGAGTTTTATCTTCAGCGTAGTCATTTGAGTCATCCTCATCTGTGTCACTGTAAGAACAAAACTCGGCTTTCTACACCTTAATGTCACCAGAAGTAAAAAGAAAGCTCATATTGGGAAAAGGAAATGAAGAGATGCTATTTTGCATAAAGTCTGCACTAAGTTAAAAGCTAAACCAGGAAGGAAGTTACCACCACTATGCTAGATGGGAGTGCTTCAGTGACATGTGCTTGCTTTTGGGAAAATCAGAACTCTTCAGATTAGTCCTAGGAATAATTACCATGTTTATTTTGTGTTTACCTGAATTTTTCAAAATCCATGAAGGTGAGTGAGCAGCTTCTAAAATAGCTTTTTCTTTATTCGAAACTCTGATTGCAATTGAAAAGTTGGTACATGCTTTCCTAAAAGCTACCGTCAGAATGCTCATATGCAAAGCATATAGATTGTTTTTTGATAGATTTTTAACCAAGAGTGTTAATTATTTGTGGCAATTCGAAAGGAGTTTGTAATTCATTTATCTACACTGCAAAATTCTTGGTAACTAGTTCCATGCAACTATACCTTTACTATCTTCCTCATGAAGAGAGTAGTTAAAGCGCATATGTTCTTCTATAGCAGGCGCTCATGTCTCAAAAAATAACTGTTTTTAAGTTCTTACACTTAAATGCTTGTAATACGTTGTACAATTTCTGTCTGGTATGAGCTGCTGTTTGTGAAAGAGGCATGCGGTGCTGACCTGACAAAAAGTAGAGTGGCATAAGTGTAACTGAGTGAAGCAAATCATATAACATAAATCCAGCTACATCTTGGTGATCTTAAAGGTCCATCCTGGATTTAGGATGAATGCAAAATACATGTGTAAAAGTTTTACATTCAGTGCTTTCTTAAAAATCCATAAATAAATTAATATTGAAATAGTTCTGTCGCATCCATTCTCAATTAAGGTTTTGAATACATAAATGTTATAATAAAAAGCATCCCTTTGACAAATGGCATGTGTTCCCGGGCATTGTGCAATAAATTATTTATAAAGCATAATTTTCTGGAAAAAAAAAGTCCAGATTGAGTTATTTCTATTTACATATATATCTCTATTAGCCACAAAAGATAAACATGACATTAACTAGAATATTTTAATAGATTTTTATAGTTTATAAATGAAAAAACTTGGTAAGCTGTCAGAAGTTGCAAATATAAAATCAATGAGTCAGTTTCAGATACTGAAATAATTAATGATCTATCTCCACGCAGAAATAATCAAAAGTATTTGCTAACACAGTCTATGCAATTAAACAATGACATGACTATTACCGGAAGAAAACATTGACCCTTATGTCAAACATCAAAGAATTATTGTTTTTTTCCATTATTGCTTTCCTAGATTGCTCTTATTGTAGATGCTTTATGCTGAAATATGATCATGGCAATTATGATATCTGCATATGATCCTAATCACAGAGTGTCTAACTTAAGATTGTGAAGTATATGAGCAGAATACAGCACAGAATTATGTTTGGAAATTTAGAATCATTGTCATATTTTGAATGATCTAAAAGCTATATGACTATATAACAGATGGTATAGCAACGTCCGAATTACATGAGAAAGTAAATATATTGAACTACGAATTTTGAAAATTCCATGGAACTTGGGTCTCTGTTTCATTGAAAACCTTCTGTTGGAAACTGGTTTTATGTCAGATTTGTGGCAAACACAAAATGTGCAGAAGTTGCTGTAGATGTTTCAAATTGCTGTTTACCCCATGAGGCTTCACCACACAGAGCTTGTTGGTCATCTTTGAGTTGTGAAACGTAGTCAGTGTATCTTCCTCTGTGAAGGGTTCCTAAATGAATTTCAGAGACCTCGTAATTTCACAGGCTTTTCCAGGACTACATTAACGATGTGTGTACTTCAGGTTTTTAATACAACCTATGAAACTTTGCAGGCAAGCAAAGTATACAGATAGAAGTGAAACTTGGAGGTTTTGTCCCAGGGGACACTCCAGCATTTATTTTTATTCTGCAGAGGGAATAAGAATGGAACTTTCTCATTAAACAGAAATGTAGGGAGAAATCAATTTACAAAAATACTAAACCTTTAAAAATTTATCAAAAGAATACAGTTCAGCATTGCCAAAAGTGAAATGCTTCCTTTATATTTGTAAAGCAACCCACTTGTTTGGATACAAGGTATTGAAACTTTAAACTAGATTGCTTAAGAGCAGGAGGTTTTAATTTTGAAGTCTGATGCTCTCAATTCCAGACCTGCCCTCTGGGTCCAGCTACTTGATGGAGTGTATCTCTTTAAATCTATCAGTTGTGTTTTCCCCAACTTGTACTGTAGGCCTTGTACCTCTACAGTATTATGTGATGACAATGATTTCCATAAAGAAGTGATAAAAATTACAATTTCATATACTGCCGAATTGATTCAAAACAGAATATCATAGATCAAATGAAAGAAAAAAGAGTCAAGTCAATCCAAAATGAAATATTTATGATTTTCATTTTAATGGGAAGCAAGTTTTTTACAAATTCATATCTTCCCTGTGAATAATTTCCTTTCAATGGAATTGGATTTTCTATGGAAGAACACCCTGTAAAATGAGGCTTACTAAAATAATTTCATAATCACAGAACTTCTTAATATTAGGCATGCAGGTTACAGATTTTTGAATACAAAGCTGTTTCCTAGAGATACATTGCATGGTTTCATCTCACTGATCCTCTTAACTCTTCTGGCTCGCTGTGTTCAGATTTCACAAGACCCCTTCCCCATTTCTAGTGACATTTCCGTTTGGGAAGGTGCTCTCCAGTCCTGAAGTAAGGAGAAGGCACTTGTGGGTACAGCAACCTGTCTGCCATGTGATCCACTGAGAAAGTCTAGTCTTTCGGCCCTGCTTACAGTCTTTATCAACAATACATATCACTTCTTAGGAAGTCCATAATCTTGTGAGTTGGAAGAAGATAAATGTTGATGCTGGGTTGTAATTTGGTTGGCTTTCTCAGTAGAGAACTTTCAAGAGGATCAGGAGGTAAGCACCCTCCGTAGCAGGACAGCAATCCTTTTCCAAAACTTTTCTCATCCATATAACATGCTTTTACCTATCTGTAACACAGCTCACAGGCAGTTCTGGAGCCTGATCAGGTGTGGTGTGAAGTCCGAAATGGACTTCATAGTGCTGAAGATAGACTGCTGTCACAGCACAGTGAGTGGATTCCCAAGTCTACTTACAAATTCCTTGGTGAAGGGGTATGGTAGTGAATTATCATTAGCAGACCTTGAAAGCTGTAGCAGTGCCTTTAGACTGATGCACGCACACTTTGCTGTGAGAGCAGAGTAAGCATTTAGCTCCTGCTCCTGACTCATCTCCAGAGAGAAGCTCTACACAAAATGTCTCCTTCAGCTGGAAGAATTTGACGTCAGGAGCCTGCTCCACTTCAGGTTGCATGGATCAGATCGTAAGCGTTTAGAGAAAATGTTGTGTCTTGCCTCAGGGGAAGAACAAGCCCTAAATTTTGTCTGACAGTTTTCCTTTTGCATTCAAATGAATTATTTTTTTGCCTGTATAGGATGTGTATTTTGCGTTTCAATTTATTATGTTTTGTATAGAGTTTATGACTCTCTGATATAGTGTTAGTGAAGATAATTGATTTTGGCATTGGATTTTGGATTTCTTCTGTGCATCCTGTCTGAAATCCTTCACTGAATTGTTTTGGAGGTCAGCCTGCTGCTATGTGAGTACAGGCTGTCTGTTGAAGCTGCCAGGTCACAGGTCAGCACTGCATCAAATAAAGGCTGAGTTTTTCTCTATATATGTAAGAATTTAGGAACATACTCATCCAATTATTCATAATAGGAGTTAGATGGAAAATTTTCTCTTCATAGAGATGCAAGCATACTACTGGAAGTGAAAGCTCAGCTACAAAACTGTAGGTTAGTGCTGCGCCAACTCCAGGATGTGGTTATTTCTATTCATAAACACGTCACCCATGTTGGGGTCCCTGAAGTTTTTTGTTCTTTGAGTTTTTTTCACACTGAAAAAAAACCAGTTCAACATTAACTCACTTAAAAATGCAAGTTTTGTACAATAAAGTCCTACTTTAATGTGGAAGAGAGCTGAAATTACACTCAGCAATAATTAAATCTATGTGGTTTTTGCTACTTACCAAAACTGCATTAATGTACTTGTAGCTATAGAAATTTGATACTGAAATTTGACTATGACTACAAAGCCAATGGTCTGAATTAAGATTTGTGTTTGAATATAAGAGAACATGAAGGATGTGGTTAGAGGATTCAACAGCATTTCTGTGTATTTTCACTGTGTCATTTCACTGCCACTGGAAAGAAAGTTTTTTGTTCTGATTACAGCTATTTTACAACATAATCACACTGGTGCATTCCAGCTGGACAATTTCAAGGCTATGTCCCCTCTCCAAACATGAGTGGTTTCATCTTCTTTTCAAGTACAATCAAACTGGGACAGCTTTGAAACAAGAATGTGACTAGATACCACCACCAATTCAAGTTAGTATTACAAGAGATTTCATACAATTCAGCAACGAAATCCAGTATCTAGGTTTTGGAACACTGTGCTTGCTTTCTCTCACTTGATGAGTTCAATGTGCTGCCATTACCCTCAAAAAAGAAAACACATTACTTTATAGAATGGTTAAAAGATCTGTTACATGACGCTTCCGTGCACATATTTGTTCACGTGTCCTATAGGAATGTCTTTCTAATACAGTGCTCTTTTTTTTTTTCCACAGCTAACACTGTAATTGTGTCATGCATGGACACCTGCTCATCAAATAAGACCACTTTTCCACTTTGTACATTTAATAATTCTTGCAAAGCATCAATGCAACAAAGTAGAGAAAACAAGACTATTTTACTGAAGGCCATTGTAAATCATTCCAATTTCCAAAATATTCCATGTATTTGCCAGTATTCCAGGATGGAACAGTTCCATACTAAACACACAGAGTGTGAATCCAGGGGAGACATGAATGTTGATCAGCAAGGATCAGGGTTAGTAGCTGCAAAAAGTAAGTAGGGGAAGAGAAATACTTAATTTTGCAGCAGCTAATTGCAACATAAAAGACATGGTTTTATTTGATCGTTAGAAAACAATTTAATATGCTGTTGGTTCACAATGGTCTTTGCACACCTATGAACAATGGGGGTTTTTAGCTTGACCTTGCATGGCTAGAAGATGCATGTTTTATGTCAAATACTCAGTGGCCTTCATTCCTCGCTGTCAATGGAACATGCCTATAGCAAAATGCTGATTTATTTTCTTGGAGAATCTTGCATAAAATCACAGCCACCTGGAATATTTCTGTTGTAAATTTGACCTCAGCCATCTGGCTTTTATGAATGCTCTGATAGTCCCATCTTTATTCTTTTAAACTTGCTAAATTTTCTAAAATGTTTTATTTCTTTTCAAGGAATTGTAGTTTCTGATCAGTTTTCACACTGAATTTGCTTTTAAATGTCACTGTGGAACTCTACATGTTGATATTATTATACATGATGATATTATAACAGAATCATAAAATCGTAGAATGGTTTGGGTTAGAAGGGACCCTAAAGATCATTTAGTTCCAACCCCCTGCCATGGGCAGGGACACCTCGCACTAGACCTCATATGAAGATAAGTTGTGAGCAAGTATCTGAAGAATTTATTCAAAGATGGCAACTATTCGTATGGCAGCTATACAAGAAATAACAATTTTTTTGCTTGCAGTCTATGATAGTCCACAACTGTGTGGTATCAGAAATGGCTTTGCATGTTTCAAAGAGGGCAGCCTTCAATAAGGGCAGCCACAGCAGTACAGGGAAGAGTTCAGCAACAACCACATTCTTTTCAGTAGCAGCGTATTCCTTCTGTGCCATATACAGATACTTGCAAAGTACCTGGAAACTTTTGGGGAAGAGAATGCCTCTGAATTTTGCCTTCCTAACATTGTTGGCCAAGTCCTGAATATAAGAAATGCAGTTCATTTTCTTATTACAAAACAGCTGTCTTAGCAAGTATGGAATATTGCAAACCAAAATGTGTGGACAAACTCTGTTCTCAGTCATACTTATATAACTTTATGACTTCTGACAATGTCTCACTTACCTATGCACCTCCTTAATATTCTGCAAGTCTCACAGCTTGTGTGAAATGAAACAAGGAACTTCTGCAACTGGTAGCAGATAGACTAGGTGTACACTTCAAATCTCTATCCTCATATGGCTTTTACTTGGTTTTTATTTTTTTCATAGCCTGATTTTTTTCTGCTACCTGTGACAACACCACAAAAATCAAAATCTCAGAAGCTGGTAGTAAAGCAAAAAAGGGGCTATAATTTGTAAGGGAAACATACTTTGTACAGATAATCAATGCTTTGCAGATTTGTTCAGAATAACTTTACGTGGTATCCTTTGTCTATTTTAGCAAAGTCAGTAATGTAAAAGCCTACTGTATGTTTTGCAGACAAGACAGAGAACACAGTTTATTGTCATTTCTGAGAGTTGTCCCTTTGTCTACCACATGCTACATAACAGTTGTAATTTTTATTTCCAAAAGCAAAAGGTTCATTCGAAGTGAAAACAGAAGATGCTTTTTATTTGCATAAATATTTTAATTTCACCATGGTTTCTGAGAAAGAAGTAGAGCATAATAGTTACTACCTGCTGGAAATCCACATTAACAATTCTACAGTCGGAGAAGGAAATGCAGCCGAAGAATACTTAAATCATTCCTGTCTGGTGGCAATGATGGAAGACCAAAATGACTGTATAAATATTTCAATGCAACTGAAGACTTATGTGGAATGTAAGTTACAAAGGAGAGTCACAATGGAAATCAAACCAGAAACAACACCACTCTTGCAAAAACATCTGCAGTAGGTAGTTCTCTGCTTTCAGCAACTGCTTATTTGGGTATTTCACAAGAAGATAATACAATTTTGGTCATCCCCTAGTAAAAGATCATTTTAGTAGCCAAGTGAAGGTTTCTATATTGACTTAAAGTGGGTTTTGCTGTGGGTTTTGTTGTTGTTTTTTCCCCCTAGAAGCAGCACAGCAAAGGAAGTGTCTGTACAGTTTTTTGCTCAGCAGTGACAGACTCACAAATTGCATGCATCACAAAGCCTGGAATTACATTTTTTCCTCACCTCTCCCTGATAATTGCATAACCCTGTTGTCCTGGAGGTAAATGGAAAAATTCCTATCAACTTATATGGCAGAAGAACCAGGAGATGATTTTAGCTTTTCTTACCATTGCGCTGCAATATCCTCCCATAGCATACTTAGTAAGGGCTTACTACAGCACACTTGGAAGAGAAACCTTCAGCTGAACTAGACTTAGTTTTCCTGGAGGACAGCCTGTAGCTTTTTAAATTTCTCCTTGTGCTGCAGGAGTTTCTTGGCAGATTCCCTGACTGTGGCTTCCAGCCTGTCTGTACGCAACTCTTGCCACCTGGGAATTGATGAATTACTACATTCACTTTGTTTTGTATGGCAAATGCATTTTATACTGTACTTTTGCTGAAAAAAAAGAAATGCATGTTTTGGAGTTGACTAAACCTGTGTTATATAAAATCAGGTAAAATCTTAGAAAAGAGAGGGGGCAGCTTAGCTGCTTTTTAAAAAGATAAGTAGGTGCAGCTACAAGAGGAGTATAGTTTGTAACTTGCCCATCTAACTTGTGTTAAAATTATAAGCAAACCACCGTTTGCTAAGGATGTTTTTCTGGGAAGTGATTATCTCAAATTAACAATAGAAATTAACAACACATCTCTTTTCTATTTACTTTAAAATGAAGCTAAAGAGGTGCTCATGGCTTTTGCTAAGCAAGGCTGACAAGTAATTGCAAGTCACTGCAAGTCACTGCAAGACAGGGCAGAGTACTCTGTTTGAAAGGATCCTGGAGGACAATATAAAAGATATTTTTAGTTCTGAATTAGGAGGAAAGAGCTGTGCTTACTTCCAAGTGCCATGGGGTTATTGGCAGTTGCCTCATGACTTCTCAATGGAGAAGATACACAGGGGAAGTTGATGTAGGTCTAATTGTGCTATTCTAAGTCAAGGAAAGGAAAACAGTGGTTTGGCCATAGTCTATAATTTAATTGCATATGAGTCATAGTAATATAGTTGGGTTTTTTCTAATAGTTATTTGACAGTGCAAAGGTATGCATTAACATGCAGCTGCCAAAGAAGTTTGAAAGACCTTTTGAATCACCAGGGAGGAAAGTTCCCTACATCCTTTCTCTGTGGTATATAGTCCTGGTTTGCACTAGTTACTGAGCTAATTACCCATGGAATGTGCGTGCATTCTGCAGCAGCTGTTGTCCAAAAGAGTAGCCTACCTCCTACATCCAGTCTCATGCTGATTTTCCTTTAAGGCAGCCTTAGTTAAAAAACTTCCCAGAGGGGTCCTGTTACTGTCATTTCCTCACTTCCTGATAAGAAAATTTCTTTATGGAGAATCTTACCTTCTCTCATATATGAAGAGGGACCAGGAGGCTGCAAATGACAGTGAAGGCCAGTGTTGGTCAGTGGACCAGTTCCTTCTTTGCTCCATCCAAACAAAAAAGGAATATGTATTACCCCTGACCTATCTTAAGTATAAATGTTGATCTTTGAAGCATTTTTTTTCCTGGCTGAGTTTCATATAATAGTTTATACAAATAGGAAAGGTTTTCATTCACTTAGCTACCCATAATTTGTTTAGACATGAGGAGACAGACAGATGTGAAAATTAAGCTTAATTCCAGATGGGAAACTTAATGTCAAACAACAAAGAAGGCAGGGGGGGAAAAAAAAAAAAAAAGCATAGTTTTATCTTTTTAAAGCTTTATTTGTGGGGACAGGCATGGTCCAAAAACATACCAAGAATGAATGTTCTGCTTTTTTTGCCAGTGATTTGCTTCTTCATTTTGTCTCTTTTATATTTTATGGACAGATCCAATGTGTATGACGAAGGTCATTTGGCTCACCATGATTGTAGTAGTTCTTGTGTTTACTGTTTCAATTGTCATCTACAAAATAGTCCAAGAAAATGAGCAAAACTGTAAGTAAAAAAAAGTTAATCTGCATGAATTTAAATTTCTATGTAATGAAGATGTGTTAATTAACAATAACAAAAGTGTTGATTACTAATGAGCCTCAGACACTAATATTTGAATTGCAATATAGTAAAAGCTTCTTATAGGGGGACTGAAATACTCTGATGTTTGGTACTGTCACCTCTCACCTCTGAACTGTGGATGCAAGCTCAAACTTATTGATGGTTAATAAATTATAGGGGTTTTGACAGATGCTTGGAGGCCTCTGATCCTTAGAGATATGAACTTCTGGTTTCAGCCTGATTCCAGTCAGTAAAACAATTACAGTTGAACCTTGTTGAAGGTCTTAAGCAGAAATGCCAATGGCAAATATAAGCAGATGGAAGTACCCCTTCCTTCCTGAAGATGATTCATCTAGGTCACGGCCAAGAAAAATTAGGTATGAGATGATATGCACTCAATTGTCTGTCCTAAAAACTGGTTGTCTAAATTCAGCAGTGGTGTAATCCCATGCAGGTGAACCCAACTCTGCCTTCTTATCCTCAGAGCTTAATTAAGCCCAGATAGCATTTCTTATCTTTGCTATTATTTCAACAAAGAAATTATTGTGCTGTGATTTCTGAATCAGCCGTATTGACTATTCCAAGTGATTAAAACTTTCCTACAAAAGAACTTGTCATTAGTTCAGAGGCTGAAGCAACTGTTTCATTCTGTAATGTTTTCAACAAGCAGGACAGGCTCTTCCTATGCAATTCACTTGGGTTACAGACCAAAACCAGATTTAGAGTATTTCTGCTAGCAATATACATTGAAGAAAGCAAGAATAAAAGTGTTGCAGTACTCTGAACATGAGACTTCAGAGCAATTCAAGGAAAGTCTTCTGCAAGAAAGCAGCACAGAAAATGGAAAGCTTGTCAGCTGCTGATCTTCGGTTTTTATCCCAAATCAGAGATAGGTGGCACAGGGAGTATGCTTCCTTTCATCAGTGTGAAAGGAGTGTTACCTAACCTGTTACCTGAGATAACAACACTTTGATGCTCTTCATAACACTTTCCTGAGACTTTCTGGGCTGTGTCAGCCCTGAGTGCACAGAATGCCTCTAGACAACCAATATTTAGTTGCTATTACCAGGCAGAAGTCCATTCCCCTTGTAATCCAGAGCTGCTGAATGGAGACCTTGGTTTCAGTGGTAATAACAAAATGATAAGCCATATCCAGACCCCTGATCATCCTCCCTGTAGCGACAGGCAGTTTTGTAATGAAAGAGCAATAGGAACCTACATTTAACCATAACAGAAGGAAGAAGAGTGCCCCCACACAAAATGTTTCTGCGATTATTTTAGCATAATGTAAATATTTTATGCATATATTTTAAAGGAATAAGCAAAGCAGTTGCTTAAAATGGCAGATCTCTGAGCCCCCTTCCTATTCACCCCCTCAAATTTTTAAAGAAATGCCTTACCAGATTACTTGGTTAAAATACATTGTCTTTTACTTATTGCTAGAACCAAATTCTGAGACCTCTTTTATGTGTATAAATTCCCATAAAGCATAAATTAGGTCTCTGTAAGAGGGCTATTGAATGCTCAAATTTAAAGGACTTTTATCTGTAATTTGAAAGCTACCTATAAATGTCATCAATATGATTTTCTGTTCTTTGAGTCATAACATCTTACTTTAAATGCAGAACTATTAGTAGTGATGGTAATGATTTACTGCCTTTATTCTTAAACATCAGTTTTCTATTAAATGCAGGTTTTTCAGAATCATCATGGACACAAACAGGGAGGAAAGATGCCCTTTTGAGGCTTCTAATCACTGACTTGATTTTAGAATGCATTTTCTGCTGATAAAAGAATAGTGTGGTTTTATTGGTTAAATTTATCATATATAACATTATAAACAACACCAAATTGTTACTGATAAAAAACCAAGCAGATATAAGGGTTGTATTCCTTTTATGCATATGTTTTGATGCCACTTTTAATTGCAAGTCTACCCACTTCTTTTTTCAGTGGTGTCCAAAGAACACAGCAGAATATTACCATGTGACTAAAACAGCTGCTAAGATTTTTTCCAGTTATAATTCAATTGGTATTTTTCCTCTTTTCCAAGCACCACTGAAAGCTGTTAAGAAACATGCAAGGTCTTGAGACCTTGCAAGACACTCTGCGAGGCAGGCTCTGAGACTCTCTGAAACATTGTTTCCATGAGGGGATAAAATAAAATATCCAAATAAACTTGGTGGAGATTACAACTAATCCATGACAAAAGAGCTTAATTACAAGCAGGTTTTTTTGGTTTTTTTTGCTTTTTCTCTTCCACTCATCTTACAACCATTTCCAGAGCTTCCTTTCACATTAATTGTTACAGTGCATGATTTAGGCTTCAGTGTGTTAGATCTCCAGTGGCTATTCATAAAAAAATCATGACCTAAATAATGCTAATTTAATGATTTTCTTCAAGCTGAAGTGTTCCAGTGTTCCCAGAAGAAAAAGAGAATCATCAATTCTGTAGTACTGGAGTGAGCATGTCAACAAAAGCTTGCTGAGCCCTGAACTGCTGCCACGGTAGAACAGGTTTAGCCATGACTTGGTGCTGAGGAGCAATCAGAGCTGCTCAACTCACCTCTATCTTTCTGAGTGCTACAGAGGTTGCTCTCAAACCATGTTTCCTAAAATAAACACCCCACACTGAAAAGGAATCAATCAGCTTCCTAGGATGCCATTGCTCTCCATCCTTGCTACTCCACTATCAACAGTGTGAGTCTGAACCTGTGTTGGAACATGTACATTTTTATAAACTTCTAAAATTTCTCCAAGGTACACTGTACAATTTGGGAAAGAATAATTTGAAAAGAGCAAGCGTAAATGGAATTTTCATTCAGAAAAATATAAACCATCTGGCCCTTGCTTTTCCTCATCACCTTATTTCAAAACCTTTCCACTTCTTCATGGGAGGTGTTCAACTGTTTGCAAATAAGGACTTTACCAGCTTTTCTTCCAATAAGAGCTGAATGTAATTCTATAGCTAGCACATTTTGTTTAAAACAGATTGTAAACACAGAGTAACAGCATCAGTTTCTACTATACTAAGAAGAAATGATTCCAGACGTGCAAGAAGGACTGTATCTGCTACTAGAATTCATCTTTTTCTTGGTAAGTGATATAAAAGTAAAACAAAACCCTAACAAATCTTGAGGCATAAGAAGGTCAAGAAAGACCTTTTAAGGCTTTCCTGCAAACAAATGCTGAAGGCTTGTTTCAGAGTAACCTTGATCCTACACAAAAGATAAAGAATTAATTCCAACAATTAAACTGTAAGCAGACTTACGTATATCACGTGGGAATGCTTCTCCCAGTCTCGAATGTGTTGCATGAAAGACTTTTGGGGTTTTATTGCCTTTTAATTTTAAGTCCTGTTGTGTGCCACATTTGAGATGTGGCAGCTGAGTTCTTCGTGTTTGTATGAGAAACATAGACATGTACATGTATGTGTGTGCTGTGGATTTATGACTCTTGATCAAATACGCTACAGAAGGATGGAATTTGTGGCTGTAGGAGGACTCAGAGAATGGCTCTGCTATGTAGCCTATTTCTAGGGAAAAATTCCCCCAAACTACAATTTTCTAGTTTCAGATATGAATTAAAATGTGGTCTTCTAAGAATGTAGTACGTTTAGCATATGTAAATCAAATGGCATGGCTAAACTCTAAGTTTTGGTTCCAGAAATTATGTTTTGGTGGCAAGTCTCTGTGTGAGAGGAAATTAACCGCTGTAGCTTTGGGTGTTACTGATATTGCTCAGAGAGTAATATGTTTGAAGAAATTCCATGGATTTTGGCTTCATAAAGACAGCTCCATCTTTAAAAAGATTAACATTAACCAATAGAATTATAGCTCTGAATAGCAAATCATCCCCACCCAAAACAAAATCAAACACCAAGACAGCAGATGAAAACATGTTTTGAATTTGGTTAGGCTTGAGTACGTCGCTGTTTGTCTTGTTAGTTCTTGGGGAGAAAGAAGAGACTCAGTAATTTCCCTCTACAACTCAGTAACCCATGGTGTTTCAGTTTCACCTAGAAAAGAGTGAATAGCTCTTTGTCTGAATTCTCTTGTGAGTACAGTTTATGCCTCTCACTCTTACAGCACTGTCTACCTCTAAGATATATTTATGAGCTCATTATTTTTATCCTGCAGGAAAAGAATTATCTTTCTGACATCTTTTGTCTCAGGTAGCTTCACTGGTACCATATCTGTCTTATCAGCATGTTCATGATGGCATTTTTTATGTTGTATATCCAAAGGCATTTTTTATTATAAAGTTTTATGAAAATTCAAATCCAATTTTACTAGATCTTACTGAAAAGAGTAGGAATCCCTCACTGGTCTGTCATTCTTACTTCTATGTGCCTCTCACTTAAATTTATATTTTTAACCCAGATAGGTAGATGCTTAGTTGTATGAACTGCTATAGCAGGGTTTATATTAATATTAAATTCCTTTATTTCACACACCATAATTCCAGTGAATCCAGTCAATTTCCCAGTTTATACCAGTATAATTTAAAGTGGACTCAAGACCATATGAAAAGAGTTTATTCTGTTCACAGTTGCTGAATTTAAATTTTACTACTGTTCTAATGTATTATAAATAGCCATAGATGACTTCGACAGTCCTTGGTAATGTTTTCACTATCACTAGTGCATAGCTTGGAATCTTGAAATGAAACGTTGAGATCCACTGAAGAGAGTACCCTGGAAACACCCCAATGAGACTAAATAACTATGTATCTGAGAGGATGTGACAATGTATCATATAGAGGAAAAGATGTATAGCTACAATGAAAAGGTTATTCAAAGTTCAAGATGGCTAAGGGAAATAAAAGAGGATAACCTATGCTTTGAGAATGAGAATGATTTCCTCAGTAGGCTCAGGAAATTATTGTCTTAATATCACTGTGGTCCTACAAAAAGGTAATTTGCAGCATGGATGCAAGTATTGTGAAACTGTTAGTGTCTCTATGGCCATGAATCATAACCATTAAGTCTGATGGCCAGTGGAAGGAAGAAAACTATCGTATATTCTCTAAGGTAGGCTTGAAGTTTAATCCTTCTGAATTTATGATTCTATGAAGGATTATGCACATTAAGTGAGGATAGGGGAGCTTGGAAGCATTGTGATCATAAATTTGACTAAACATTGTTTGTGCTGTTAAGCCAAAAAAGTATGCTCTGCAGTGTGGGCTGTACAGAGCATGTTCTCTAGACTTCGGGTCTAGTTCTGCCATTGCATTTGTAGTCCCTTGAATGTTATGAACTGAAAAGACAGTTTCTCCTAAATGCAGCCACGAAAAAAGAAAGAATAGAGGATACTTTTTCTTCAGCCCCAAAAGTAAGTATTCTTTAAGTGACTGATCTGCATTTCCAGACACAGAACATTTTCATACCAAATAGAACTTGACAGTAGTAGCACATGGAAAATAATCCATGGAGAAAAGTCAATTCTTTGCATCATGCTCATGACAGAGACTCTTAGAGAGAGATTCCTACATAGAAGGCTTTTCTGGAAAGAACTTCTTTGAGGAGCTTTCTAAAATTGAAGAAGCAGTAGAATAGGTTTTGGAACAACTTAATAAATTAGTATTAGCAATTATAAGGACTAGACAGTACTCCCCACAGTGTTTCAAAAGAACACAGAAACTGCTAAGCTGTCATGCACAGTTTACTGCTTAAACCAGCCTCAGTTCCAGAGAAAGGGAAGGCAGCTATACTTACCCTATACTTACCTTTTCCTTAGCCCACTTTTCTTGAACCACTGTAGTACTTTTTCCACTACTAGTAAGTGATAATAGCTATTCTCATATAGCTGTAATCTGAAAAAATGGCCCAGAATTACTTGTTGGCATCAGGCCAGTGTGCATGAATTGTGAAAAAATACCCAAGAGAATTTGCACAGGAAGCATTGCATAAATCAGGGTGTTTTAATACCCAGACTGAATCTGTCCATCAGGACCTTTCATACTGGAAGTTTCATTCATATAGTTGTATGGGTTATGAAGTCTGTCACTATAAACTCCCATTTAGACCTTCTTCTATCATAAGAATGACATTCCTTGTTTATGTTTATCCTATTTTGAATAAGGCATATTAGAACAAATGCCTGTTCCCATTCCTATGTTAGAATGGGACTGTGCAGACAGGAAAACATATTGTTACTTATTTATTCACACTGTTATTTACAGTCTGTGTGAACAGTCTTAGTTCAAACCCAATACCTTATTCTGTGTTGCTGAAACAGAATAATATTCTCATTTTCAGGCTCAAGGATTTGCAGTTTGGTTCATTACATTTTAGGGTACAAATACAGGATTCCTTGAATCATTTATCTGTCTCACAGTAATGCAAATTTAATTCTGATGGATGGTAATTTTATAACTCATCCTGAAAGAAGGACATTGCAGTATCATGGTGACAACCAGGATTCAGAGAATAAAGCCTCAGGGATTCTGGCCTGCTGTTGTTTTCTGGACTGTTCAGAATTTGTGACATTCATAGAATTTGATCTAAGTGGGCTTGATAGCTGCAATTTGCACATAAGAAACAATAAGACAAATTTCCTCCCAGTCATTTGAATTCCTGTATTGTTTTCTGTGCTATCCTATTAAAATAATAGTTCCTCTCCTATAAAATTAGAGGAAATACACAAAATTCTGCCAGCTCTCTGATGTGTTTCTACAGCTTCAGGTTAGTTGACAAGTCAGAACCAGAAGCAAACACTGGCAAAGTAGTGTCAGGGCTGGCATCCCAGTGAGTTCAGATGCACTGCTCCTTGCTTTTACATCAGCAAATAGATGCAAAGCCAAGAAAGGAGATTTGTTTCATCTCGGCCAAGAGAAGCATCACATGCTTGATTCTGATCCTTCTCAGTTCCTGACATAGATGAGTAATTGTCTCTTCCTCTGCAACTTAGATGAATAATGGTGGGAAAAGCAAAGCTTGTCATAATATTCAGTATTTAACACAGATTCATGTGTTTCTGAGATGCAATATTTCCAGAGAAAAATGTGAAGCCAATAAGACTTTGGGGCTTTTTTTATTTTTCAGATGACAGCATAAGAATCTATAGGATGCAGGTAATTTTAGAGAGCTTTTTATAGTCCCTGCAAGCTTTCCACAGAGCACTGATGCACAAGTGGCCTTTTCCCTGCTCAGTTTGCATGAATGTAGAACAGTGCTACACACAGGCTCTGAAGAGACTATCAGCCTACATTTTCACTCTCCAGATTCATTCTGAGGGTAAAACAAGACACACTGCTATTTTTAAAACTACTCCAGTTTTATTTTAACTTTGTTTCTCATATTCTGTTGGTTTAATTACTGAGATACAAACTCTTCTTTTTAATTGCATTTATAAAGGGAGAAGCCCAAATGATAAAGTCGATGGAGAAAGGAGGCAGCTAATATAAGTGGCACAGATCACCCTTTTGTTATAAACTCTGTAGAAACCCATTTGTAGGTTTACAGAAGTTAAGGATGGTCAGCGACAGGATGGACAGGGTGGAGTTAAAATATTATTTGTGTTCTACAGTAGTTCCTTAAAAAGTGCATTTGATCAACAGCTCTGAGGTCATTTGCCTGACAATGCTATTTCTTCGTTTCTTTATCTGCATCCCAGTAAGTTATCATATCAGGATCTGTGTTGCCAGCATGCTAAAGGCATCACTCCACCTTTCCCTGCTTCTAAGATGCATGCTGTCATATTTGTTAGCAACTGGATGGCACCCAGAAGCTCTCGCTGCATGTATGACGAGTTAGGGTTAGGGTCACAAAGTTAAATCATATGTTTCTGAGCAGCAATCTGTGCTGCCCTTATGTGAAAATGAATCTGAAAGTTCACAGTCTCAATTCTAGTTGTTTCTGCTTAACTGGCCACCTGTAGGGTTTTGTATTTTGGGATAAACTTACATAACCCTAAATTCGCATGCTTTCGTACTTTCACTACCAGTAAAATTTCCAAGAGCAAATTAGTTCAAGCTGCTTCCCAGGAAGTCTTAGGATCAGCATGGTATAGTCCCACTACAAATATGAAACATGGTTAGGGCCTTTGGGAGTTCCCAAAAGTCATGCATCTGCATCTCTAGGCACTGAAATCCCACTGGAAACCTGGTTCTGCCTCTTGTGCAGGTAGGTCTTGGCTATTTTCAGAGCTGTAGATTCAGTGTTTAACACTCTGCAGATGTATTTGCTCTTTAATATTATGTCTAAAAATTATTTCAACTTTCAACAGTGAAACCCAGCAAACAACAAATTCCACTGACTGCACAGACCACAAAGATACTGCCCATAACTCCTGAAAGAGAGCACTGTCATGTGGCTGAATCAACTGTAGGAGGTAAGTAAATACCTTACAATTCCAATTACTCTGTTTTTCCTTGTATTTTTAGAATTAGTAATTTGCAATATCTGCTTACTACTTTTACTTCTTCTAGCCAAGTGTGCTAGATTACAAATTGGAAAATGTGTTTTGTGAGAGCTAGGAGGCAGGAGAAAAAAAATCAATTTTTTTTTTCTGGTACCCAGAGTCATCTGTAATCTAATGTGTTAGTCTTTTAAGCCTGTGTCCCTGAAGGCCCCAGTATGAATTCTGACATTATTTTCCTGGTGTAGAATATTGTTTCCTGGACTTCAGCATTATGTTGACATTTGTTTCTGGCAAGTGCAGAGGAAAGAAGCAATTTGCAAATGATCTCTGAAGGAAAACATGTTTTAAATGAATAGTTTGCTGATCAAATTCCCCAGACAAAAGACATCTATCGCTCTGTTGGTTTTATACCAGTCAGAAGGATTGACAAGAACTTGGTTTCAGCTTGGAAGTAAAACTAGTGTCTCAACTCCAAGTTTCTTCAGCCCTTTTACTCCAGTAATTTTTTCAGGAAGTCCAGATGTAATGAAACAAGTCTGAAAAGCAATGTGCAGTAAGTGATAGCACTCCCTGGAAATGTTTGTAATGCCTAGAAACAAACAGATGCTACCTGAATAAATAATAGGGACTAATATATCAATTGCGTAGACAAGCTTATGACTCTTTGCTCAGATTATATTACAGTTAATGGGGAATTTTTTAGGTTAAAAACTTAAGAAGCTCCTTCTTTACATATGTTTAAATCAGATGGAGTTTTATTGGAAACTCAATATCAAACTCAATGTCCACTGTCTCTTAGGCAAACCTTTATCTTCCCACATCCCTGTCTGCCACATACCTGACCACTTTCATTGTTTCCTTTCAGAACATTTACCCAGGGATTAAACCCAAGATATTTCTAAGGTTGTAATGGGATGTGTTGTTAAGGGAGTTCTCATTAGTATCCACTGCTTTCATTTATGCAGTATTGCGGCTGATCACTAATATGCTTTGTTCTTCCTGGATATTGGATTCACCAAAGTGATCTTTTAGAAGGAGGGAAAAAAAGTCATGGCCCATTCCCATGAAAATTTGACTTTTGCTTTCCTAGAGGTGGGAGCATCCATTGGGATCAACCTGCCAGCACTCCTGTTGGTTTCATTATCTGAAGTGTTATATATTAGAGTGGAAAAAAAAACAGCTTCTTAGATTCTTTAATTGCTCTGTGAGACAAAACATGAGATCCAGAACACTTTGGGCTGACATTATCCATTTCCTCGACCTCTGGTCAGTGACTGAAAGAAGATCAGGTATCTTGAGAACCTCCAAACACTTTGTTCCAGTGCTGGCTGTAAGGAAGCAGGCTTGCTTTTCATGTCATAACACAGTCTTCCTGCCAGAACGGCTGCCAGCAGTGAGGTGAAAATTGGATGTAATACATGGGATTAATGCTGAATACCTGAAATTTTAGTATTGTGTGACATTGTGAAAGATTGTCAAAAGATGTGGCTGGAGAGGCAGGAACTTAGATCTAGATCCTGCTTTTTGTCATGTTAGATCTTGAATAACATTTCTCAGAGGAATAATGTCTCAAAGCTACTGTGTGAAAATAATAAAAGCATTTTCTGCTTTAGTTTTGCTTCACTTCCTTCAAATAAACACTTCCCCCTCCATCTGCTAAGGTCGGATTCAACTCATTACTACGGGTGTTCGTGGGTGGCTCTGTGGCTAACGCTGTAACTGACACTGCACTTACAAGAAAACTTGCTAACTGCCAGTCCTTTTGGTTACTAAGGCTGTGGGAGGAGACTGTAGTCTACTTTTCTCACAAATGCTAAGGTTGTCTCTGTGAAATCTCTAGAGTGCTACTAAAGACTAGCTTGCTTAGCAGGGAGGAGCTGGCTGTGTGAGAACTGGCACACATGGACAGCTTAGTACTGAGACTGAAAACCACTCAGATGATTAAATTCTCCGAACTGACAATGACAGTTGCAGACTACATCAACTTGATAAAACCTGGGTTTTTTTACCCAAGAAGGAGGTGGGATGTAGATAAGAATTGTGTATCAGGAGCTTCTTGATCAAAACCATCATGTTTGTATCACAATACCAGTTGCTCCCCTGAAGCACAAGTCTTTCAGATCACAGAGACAAAAGCTTCAAACAAGGAAGGGCTGGAGACAGAGTTAGAAACCTGAGAGTGCTCCACCACAGATAGTGCTAATATCTGCCCATCTCCGCTGCAAGTCTGGCTTCAAACTCATTGCTAAGAGTTACGTCAGTGCCTCCCCTGCATCAAACAGGCAAGACAGGGACAGGCAAGCCACTTTTGAGTTGTTTTTCTCATTTCCAGCTAGCTGAAGCTGCACGCAGAGAAAGCATTAACCACAGCACAGACTGTTTATTTGACTTATATGTGAGGAGGCTCAGTACGAAGCAGGTGTGGCATGTCGAACAGCAGCTGTAGAGAGGAGGAAATGGAAAAGCAAGGATCATTCCTGCCACCATCACTGTTGTTACCTAGCCGGATTGAGAAATCGGTGATGGCCTCAGAAATGGCCCTTAACCCAACATATTGACAGGTGAAAGGTTTGACAATGTTGGTTTCAGCCACAGGAATTTTGTAAGTTAAAAATCCATATCAGGCAGGAGAGCAAAGTATAAGGCATATTATTTGCTTATTGCTTCAGACTGCAATAAGGAAATATTTGTTTTGCAAATAGATGAAGAGAGATCAATAATCCATCATAGATTGCTACTTTCTGCTGAATGGTTATCTTTATGTCAGAAAAAGGCATGTTTCTAAAATACCTTGTGAATGTCTTTATATTGAAGACGATGCTGTTGATTATAGAGTGTAAACATATGGCCATGCACATGTGGCCATGTTCCTCTGTGTGTAATGTTGTAGCTTACTTGTGTGTGTGTATCTGTACATCTATCTGTGTGTGTATTTGCGTATGCGGTCACAGAGATGCATGCATGTGCTCTGTTACTTCCTGACCATTGGTTGCTATCACAGTGACAGTTAATTCAGCTAGTAAAAAAATCACCAACTTCTGCACTTGTACCTTTGTCAAAGAGCAAATATTAGCAACTGTCCTGGAAAAAAGGAATGGAAGAAAGGAATGAGCCAAGTCTCCAAGAGCTTTAAGGCAGTCCTCTCTTTACATATTACAGCTCTAGAAGTATTTCTTTAGTGCTATCAAAAGGTGACATTAAGTACCATAAGGCTGCTGTTAGGAAAATAGGGAGCACAAACATTTTATTCAGTGCAAATATTTGCATTCGGAAGCAATGCTCTTTGGGGACAGCCTGCTAGAATCAGACTTTTCTGCCTCTGCCAATGATACCTCATTGCATATTTGCCTTATGGTAAGAACTGTTTCTCCTCAGCTAAAACAGAGGTTGCGTAGTGTATATTACTCACTACTCGCACTACTTGTATCAACTGGTATATACAACTTTCTGAGCAGTACTTGCATCAACTATTATTTTTAGCATCTCTAAAATGATATGGGATATATATCTGGGTCTGGTGTCTCAGCAGTGAACACGCTCTTCTGTGACAGATGACAAGACAGAAAAAAGAAGTGGGACTGATAATAAGAAATCTGTGAGAGCAGATTAGAAGGATAAAGACTGAATTTGTCTATTGAAATGAGGCTACTAGCTCCCTTCCAAAAATGCAGCATGAAAAACTGCAGAGGACTAGCATTTCTGAACACATTTCAACAGCTGTTCCCTGAAATAGTGAGGACAAAGAATAAGTGGGGAGTAAAATAAAAGTGGACAAGTAAGACTCAAATCACCATGCCCATTAAAACACTCCTATATATGATGAACAGCCTATCTGAAAGCGTTGAAGCATTCAGTGAGATGATTTTGCTGATGGTTACCCCTAAAATCATCGTTACGTTTGGAAGGTTCTGGCTAAGCTTGCCCTTTGAGGCTTAAGAAAGCCTGTCCTAAGGAGTGCCTTCCCTCTGTGACTGTGTCTTGCCTTTGTGGCACTCCACCTTTCTCAGTGATGTGGCCAAGTGGAGTCTGGGCAGGCTGGCTGTGCAGGTCTTGGGACTTCTAACATACCAGAGGTGCACTTCCTCTCAGAGTGCTCAGGGCAGAACGAGCATCATGTGTATTGCATGCAGAGTGACTGTGAGGCCTCTTCTGCAGTACTTCTGTGCTCTGCCCATTTGGAGAGAAGCACATTGTATT
Organism: Psilopsiagon aymara; assembly: GCA_024733675.1. Classification (NCBI taxonomy): domain Eukaryota; kingdom Metazoa; phylum Chordata; class Aves; order Psittaciformes; family Psittacidae; genus Psilopsiagon; species Psilopsiagon aymara. Next base: position 5,159 of record JANRGW010026280.1, on the reverse strand, counting down.
CTCTGAATCAAAAGAAGCATTAATATATTTCTTGAATGACCAGGGACAGAGCAGTACTCTCCTATTTGCAGGAATTAGAGACAGATGCAGATCTGACAGTTTCTGGATTAAGTCCTGCCATTTTATGAGGAAAGAAATAATGGAAACTCAGTGTCTTAAAGCCAACTCCTGTGGACTTCTTTTTGTTGTTTCAAAAAGCATTCAGAATCCTGCTCTGAGCTGTTGCTGGATCAAATTCACACAAATTGCCCTCTATTAGCCTGAACACTTTTTTTACTTCATCAGTCTCTTTGACAGTGAATGCCCCAAGGACAAGATGACAAAATCTTAGTGTCCTGCCTCCCATAAAATAAAATTAATAATAAAATTAATAATAAAATTGGTGGATGTGTCAAAGGCTGCATAAAAGCTAATAAAAGTTCCACATCGGCAACTGACAATGATTTTTAGCACACTGCCTTTTGCCATCAGCACTTCTTTCTCTCTTTGTGATGAGTTTTGAGATCCTTGAACATGTAAGGTGTTTCACATCTCTGCATTTCTTCCTGAATGACAGTGGAGTGGCTTAGTTAGATAAGTTAAGTTAATCTCCATTGAATACAGAATTTAAGGCACAATCTTATCTTTAGGTGAAATAGATTACAAAATTGGGACATAAGGTATATGACAGGTAATTGACAGGGATAATGCATGTGTATGGCTAAAAAGGTGAAAACCTCTTTCACAAGAATTGTCAAATAAAAGAAGTTGATGGGTCCCTTTCCTCTCTTACAACCTAGGAACCCATGGACACAAAATGTCACATGTGGGGCAGTTGACACAAGACATCAGTAAGTGTATGAGGGGCCGATTCATATCCAGCCACATTCACAGAGGGACACCACTGCTGTCATTTTCTGAGGATATCCTCCCCTAGAATTTAGAAATTCAATTGTGCAGATGCCAGTCTAATACCAGGAAGACTGATGATCAGCGGTCTGCAGCACCTGTCCTATGAAGACAGGCTGAGAGAGCTGGGCTTGCTCAGCCTGGAGAAGAGAAGGCTCAGGGGAGACCTTAAAGCAGGTTCCAGTATCTGAAGGGAGACTGCAAGAAATCTGGAGAGGGACTTTTTGCAAGGACATATAGTGATAGGACAAGGGAGAATGGTTTTAAACTAGAGAAGGGTAGATTCAGATTAGGCATTAGGAAGAAGTTCTCCCCTGTGAGGGCAGTGAGACGCTGGAACAGGCTGCCCAAGGAGGTTGGAGCTGCCTTATTCCTGGCAGTGTTCAAGGCCAGGCTGGATGGGCAACCTGGTCTAGGGGAAGGTGTCCCTCCATGTGGCAGGGGGTTGGAACTAGACTATCTTTAAGGTCACTTCCAAACCAAACTGTTCTATGATTCCATGAAAATTCAGTGCAGGTCCACCTGCGGTATTGTCTGGGTTTTGACTCAGGCCCTGTGGCCTTCCTGCAGAGGTCTTTAAATGCCATAATTGCAGAACTTAGTAGCACAAGCAGAAAAGGCAACTAGAAATATTCTCTGCCTGCTTTTCCTTGTGTGATTGTGGCTTTTCAAAAACATTTTTGTATTTAAAATAATCCCTCTCTCATCTGTCTTCAAGCAAGACGCCCACAGAAACAGCAGAAGAAACAAATTGTGCAAGGGAAACAGTGGAACTCGCAGTTCAAAACATTCTAGCAGAGGCACATGCCAAGTGTACTCAGGAGAAAGAGAAAGATTACAGTTAAGCTGTGTTTATAAATCATGCATGGATTTGTGAAGAACAGTAGGTGTTCTTTGAAATTGCTGGGACCCTTCCAATTATGCTTTTGACACTTCTTCTGAAGAGCATCAGTTCAGTGCTCAGAAGTGATAGTACTGTGGTTAAAATCATCAGGAAAAGGAGGTGGAGGGATGCAGCTGCAGGCAGAAGATCCTGCTAGTACTGACATACTGGGTTTGCCAGTTGGCCATTACAGGAAGACATCATTTTTTATGCTTCCATGAATTCCTCTAGGTAATGATGAAAAAAGATTTATGTCCATATTCAGCTTTAAATTGTTTTCAGGACTGTATGCATTCACTCAATTACATGTTTATTTTTTTAATGCTATGAAAGATACTTCCTCCTCTGTTTGGTTCCATTAGAGATCCAAGTCTTAATCAGGCACTAAAATGAAAACTCCTCTCAGTACTCAAGAGCTCACGGAATCAGACCACGTAGTGCATTCCAGGGCAGTTGACACAGTTGTTGCACTCTGCATGAAATACATGCTAGGTTGTGTTTCTCTCCAGAACAGACACTGGGAGGTTTTTGAAGAGAAGCACTCTGTCTTGCTCTCAGAACTGGGCTGTAATGGGCACTCTGCAGGCTGTTTAAACCCACTGTTCCATCAGACAGCATCAATTTTTGATGCATTGTATGCTGCCTACGCTTGTCATTTTCTAGCTCACTTCAGCAGCTGCTGCCTCCAGTATAAATTTACACCCAAGGAACCCTTCTTATCCGTGTTCTTATGATGTAAAGGAAAAGGGAGACAGATGTTGTTACTGGGCTTGCAGCTACATGAACTACCAGAATGGGTAGCAAGCTACATTTGCTTTTTCAGCCAGTGTGAGGGTAAGAAGTAACGAAATCCTGTACTTCTCCCCACACTCCTGGCATTGCATAATTCCTTAAAAACCAAGGTGGGCTTGACTGGGATCTGGACATTTTCATATGTTCCTCATTACGTGTTACTGTGGGAGCTGCAGTTTAAATTTCCCAAGTCTCATTGATGATTACTGAGGAGTATGTTTCACTTAGGAATGTGGAGAAAGCTGCTCTTATTTCACTGTTTCCAAGTTTGTCCCACTGTATACAAGCATAGTATGGGAAATGGAGCTGGCCACGGGTTTGCGAGTTCTTTTGTCCAGCTGGTGATTTGCATTGGTCTATTTTTATTTTCTCTCATTAGGACAGTTTAGCTTATTTTGGATCAGATGCAAGATCTTGTTAACATCCCAGATTCACTTCTGAACAGTCAGCTGCAGGAGGAACAGCTCATGAAGAGATGCCCAGGAGCTGACACAGAGCAAGAGACTTGTGAGTGGAGGCAGATCTCACACAAAACTTCTCCCCTCATCTAGCTGCCTGGAGGGAGGAAAAGAGTGAAGCCTGCTTGGTTATTTGAAGGAATGAGACAAGTCACCACCTGCCTTTAAAAGACAGTTCCAGACTCAGCTCTGTGTAGATGGGGATGTGCTGCAGAAAGGCAGCCTGAGACACTTGAGGGACAGACATCCTTCTGGAACACTCCAACCAGGTGGATGTGATGGGTGCTTTCTAGACAGCTTTTGGCTCTGCCACTCGTACATTGCTGCACTTCCCTGGAAGTGAGGATAATTCAGTGCTTCTCACCCTGATTCCACTGTTATGCTCTCCTGGATCAGGTACCTAACCCACCATTCTGCTGGCAGATATCATTCCTTGGCCTTCTCCTCCAATCTGACGTGTATCATCTATTCTGTCTGCCTCTTAGTTACAATGTTGCTTTGTTTATTAAGAAAGAGGGGAATTCATTGCTGTGAAAGTCAAAAGAATTACATTTAGGATAAATTAGGAAAGACCTGATTAACATCCTCTTTTTTTCTGGTACTGTTTTCTTTAGCTGCAGATATCGTCATGTGAAGTATCTTTACTGTGTAATGAAAGAAGAACGTCATACACGCATCACAGAGGAAAGCATCTCTATTTCCAGTTTGGGGAGCTGTTACCTGCCTTTTCATGAGAATGACAAGTGTGCATTTTACCTGAGAAGCTCTATTTTGTCCATCACCAAAACTATTTGGTATTAAAAATAAAATGTGAGGGACAAACATGTTTTGCTGTAGAAAGAACTTCAGTAGAAGAGTATATATTTTGCATCTATTTTCAGTTCATTCAGGATTTATACTTAATCATATAGCTGTGATAGAAACCTTGCCATTATTTCATTTTCTATCAGAGAAGAATATTTTATATTCTCCATAGGATAAGAAAGTCTGTTTAAAGACAGAAATTTTCCTCTACTTTCATGAAACAAACACAGTTTTCAACATAATCTGTACTCAAGCTGATTAACATGCTTAAAAGATACAATTTCTGGCTGTTGAGGAAGGTGGCTGAAAGATCACAGGAGGGTATTGAGCACTATGTTTTAATTTCTCCTGTAAACAAGGAGACCTTTGGAAATTCTGCAACATCATAGTTGATAAAGAAATAAATGCAGAAAAACATTAATGTGGCTTCAAACCACAAAGCTGTTATTATTGTTTTTAATAACACATTAGGACACAAATGGGTTTTGTACTTTTTGATAAATTGTATTTCTATCTTTTGTACTGGCTGAGGTCATCAGTATTCAGATTCATTATCTCCTGGAACTTTTCCTTCCTTTCCATTTATTCCTGCTGCTTTGAGTGTGACAGACCTATAGGAGCTGTGCAGGGTCCAGACTCATTTGGTTCTCACACACACACAGGCATTATTTGTGGGTACAATTTGTGGGTACATCAATTACAAGGCAGAGACAGAAATTGCAGAGACAGGATTTGAGACTCCCTTGAGCTAAATCCATCAGGATGAACAGATTTTAAACTGCCCATTGCAAATACGATATGCAGCAATTTAGCACCATGTTAATACTTCATAACCTCCATCCCTTACATTTATATAGCTTTTTCCCACCTGAAGCTTTCTGAAATTGCTTCTCCTGTCAACATACCACACCAAACATCTCTGTTTTAATAGGAATAGTTGTGAACATTAGCTTCTGAGTGATTTGAGGCCATAAGGAATTTTTTCTATTTGGTTGGATAAGTCTGAAGCATTCATTTCTATTGTTTGCTACCATCTCATAAAAAAATCAGAGAAAAATACTGCCTTCTTTGATTTGGGGCTTTTGAGGGTTTATTGCTTATATGTGGTGATAACTTAAACCTTTTCAGAAATGGATTTTTTAATACAGTCTATAAAATAAACCTCACGATTTGTTTCTGGTTTGTTGTTTGTTTTTTTGATGTTTTTTTTTTTCTTCCTTTCTGTCCTGGGTTCAGCAGTAGCAGTCATTTTTCTTTTTCTTAGTAGTTGGTGCAGCACTGTGTTTTTGACTTGTGGCCTGAGAACAGTGCTGATAACACCAATGTTTTTAGTT
>JANRGW010026278.1:0-16822 GCA_024733675.1 Psilopsiagon aymara | reverse complement strand
CGGGCTCTCTAGGACTCCGGCGTCCCGCACACCCACCATGGATCTGCTGCTGGTGGTGAACACGAGCCTGGGCTCCTCCAACGAGTCCCTGACGCTGCCCCCCTCCTCGCCGTCCTCTTCTGATCTCCTACAGCCGCCTTCCCCGTACTCCCCGGCTGCCGTGGCCAGCCTGGCGGCGGTAGTGGGCTTCCTCATCGTCTTCACCATCGTGGGCAACGTGCTGGTGGTGATAGCTGTGCTCACCAGCCGGGCGCTGAGAGCACCTCAGAACCTCTTCTTGGTGTCCCTGGCCAGCGCAGACATCCTGGTGGCTACCCTGGTCATGCCTTTCTCCTTGGCCAACGAGCTTATGAATTACTGGTACTTCGGCAAGACTTGGTGTAACATTTACCTGGCGCTGGATGTGCTCTTCTGCACCTCCTCCATCGTCCACCTGTGCGCCATCAGCCTTGACAGGTATTGGTCGGTCACACAGGCAGTGGAGTACAACCTCAAAAGGACCCCCCGGCGGATCAAGGCCATCATCCTCACTGTCTGGCTTATTTCAGCTGTCATCTCCTTCCCTCCATTGATCTCCATGTACCGGGACCCTGAGGGAGACAGTTTTCCCCAGTGCAAGCTGAATGATGAGACATGGTACATCCTTTCTTCTTGCATTGGCTCTTTCTTTGCCCCCTGCCTCATCATGGTGTTGGTCTACATCCGCATCTACCGCGTGGCCAAGCTAAGGACCAGGACCCTCTCTGAGAAGCGTACGATGCCAGAGGGGTCCTCCCAGACTGAGAATGGCTTGAGCCGTGTTGCTGGCGGCTGCACATCCGTGAGGATGAAGCTGGGAGAGAATGGACATTATTCAGTGCACCACTGGCGCAAAGCCTCTGAACTGGAGGACATTGAGCTGGAGGAGAGCAGCACCTCAGAGAGTAGACGGAGGCGGAGCCGGGAGGAGCATCCCCGCAAAAGCAGCAAGAGCCAGTCCTTCTCCTACTCATACTCCTCCAAGCACTCTAGTAGCCGTCTGTCCCGCGCTAGCAATCGCTCCATGCAGTTATTCTCATATCGCCGTCGCCGGAAGCGTAGCAGCATCTGCCGTAAGAAAGTCACCCAAGCCCGGGAGAAACGCTTCACTTTTGTGTTGGCCGTAGTCATGGGGGTCTTTGTAGTTTGCTGGTTCCCTTTTTTCTTCAGCTACAGCCTCTATGGTATTTGCCGGGAGGCATGTGAGGTCCCTAAGACTCTCTTCAAGTTCTTCTTCTGGATTGGGTATTGCAATAGCTCCCTGAACCCAGTCATCTACACCATCTTCAACCAGGACTTCCGCAGATCCTTTAAACACATTCTTTTTAAGAAGAAGAAGAAGAACTTCTGGCATTGAGCTGGAGGGATGGATTTGCCTTGAGCAGGAGTAGAGTTAAAAGAGGAGAAGGCTTTATGCTGACAAAGAAGGGAGGGAAGAGAACATGGAATTTGGGCTTGCCCCCTCGGAGGAGCAGAGTGGTGCTGTGGGTTATAGAGATAGAGCCAGGGAGCCTGAGGGCATTCACCATGGTACGGAATGGTGCTGGAGTATGGATGGGTAAAAGGGAAGGGGTGTGATTGTCTGTGAACCCTGATGGAGGGCATTTGGAATCCACAGAGGAAAATAGGCTGACACTGATCTGGGGAGGCAGTGAGCTTTTTACAGGATCTGGAATTGTGTGGGAAAACAAGCAGAGACATCAGGAGGAAAGGATTAAGTGGCAGTGGTGATGAAGATTTGAGTATTTATAAATAGAGCAGCTGGGTCCTATGATGGTCTTGTCCCAGTAAGAAATCAGCTTTTACTGCTTATGTGGGCAAAGAAAGTGCATAGTACCAGGTACTGGCAGGTTTTTTGAGTTACAAAAGGATTTAAATGTTTGCCAAAAAAAACCTAAAGAACAATCCAAACTCTTTTCTAAATAAACCTTTGTACTGTTAAAACCTTCTGAATGATGATTTACACAGGGCTTAAGTCAAAGAGAAAGTATGGGGGTTTCTTTTTCTTTGGAGCAGTCTTTGCATGTAGAGCTGGATGGGAAACTTTTTCTGTCTTCCCATAGTTTTTGATTGGTCAGTGGGGCAAACCTGTGAGTCTTGCATGTCTTCATGAAATATGAAAAGGAGTACATGCACCCTATGACCTTATTTCTCCCTCTTGGATTGCCAGGCAGTAAGATCCATCTCAGATCAGTGTCCTACGCACCTTGGTGTCCTGAAGCAGGTCGTGGGGTAAAATAAAAATCGTTGTGAACTCACCTAACATTTTCTGAGTTAAAATAAAAGAATTCAGATTTCCAACCAGCTCAACTTGCATGTGTCTTGGGGAACTTGCCCCCCGCCCTCTCTTTTTAGGTTCCTCTCAAAAGGCTTATCTCAGGGGCTGGCTGCGTGCTGCTCTCATCCTCAGACAGGCAGTTGGAGGCAGTCTGCTATGCAGATTTGCAGAGGAAGAGCAATCACCACACCACTAAGGTCTTTAAGTCCTTTGTATTTACAGTCTAGAACAACTAAATCCTTTGTATTTATTTTTTTAATGAGAAGCATACATTGCAGATTGTCAATATGAGAACAAATTTCAAAAGGAGGTGCAGCTGTTTCAAATGTTTAATATTAATGTTGCTTTCTTTCCCTTTTGCTGTTTGAGTTTCTAGTTTATGATTTCAAAGAGTTTGTTGGGGGGAAGGGAGGGAAGAGGAGAGAAGAGTTTCAGTAGTTATTAAAGCCAACTGTATTTCTCACAAGTTTGTAAAATGTCATGATCTGTAAAAAAGAGCAGGAGAGACAGGGTCTGGTGTCTGTACATTCACCATTGAATGCATACTAAGTGTAAGACTCAGCTGAGCATTTGCATCCCTTTCCAGCTGTGCTGCTGAAAGGTGTGTATTCTGTTTGTGAGTACTGCTCCGTTTTAGGTGTATCTCTCCTTCCATAGGCAGCAGGATTTAGCATCTTCCTCAAATGAACCTGTCCTTAGTAAACAGCTCTTTGAAAAATAGAACAAATTCTGATCTCATCTGCAGGCTTCTTGAAACAGCTAAATTGAATCTATACCTGAGAATCGTTAGATACCCCCTTCTTTACTCCCTCTGTTCTGTCTGACAGGTGACTGTAGTCTCTCTTCTCTTGAAATGTCTATGGCATAAGGAGAAATGATACAGCAGTCCCTTTGTTTCATCAGTTTTTCATAGTAAGCATTCGGTTCACTTAACCCTAGAAAAGAAGGTTGTCAGTAGCTAAGAGTCTGGTGTTAATTCAACAATTTAACTTCAGGGCCAACTCAAGTGGGAGTTCTGCAGGAGTAAGTATTAGAAGATTGCACCAGATTTTGCTTGATTTCACTAAAGAAACTAATGAGACATTTTCAAAGTCCTGAATCCATAGCTTATTGGATCCTTACTTGGTATAAGGCTTGGAGTTGTGAAAAGATTTGAGCTTTGTTTGCGCATCTGTGCTTAAAGAAAGGATGTTTAGACTTATTTTCAGGAGCATCCCTTTGTAAATAGCAAACATTTTGGAACAAATATGCACCTGAGAGATAAATAAGAGAAAAAGAAAAATAGCAAGAAGGAGGAAATTAAAAGCCATTTATCTTACAAAATGGAGAATTCTCTTTAAAGTTCCATCAGAAAGAGCTGAAGCAAGCTCATATTATATGTAGGTAACGATGTAGCTAATAAGTTCAGGTTTGTTTAATCTGAAGAAACTATGTAATTGCCTGAGCAACCAAAGCAAAACACAGTGCATAGCTACTACCTCTGAGCTACTGGACAGCTTCATTAGAGATACCTATTCCCACCAACATGAAGGTCTGCTTTTGTCGTTTAATGCTCATTTAAAGTGGTTGCTCAGTGTGTAGACACACAGCAGGTTTGCCGTTACACTGCTTTGGAAATGAGATTTGTTGCCTGTGAAAATAACCCTTCCCTTTTGTTTTTCCTTGTAGAATTCAAGGAGTCTATGGAAATGAAATTTAATTGACAGATTTTAGTCAACATGAACTACATACGGAATGACTGATGTGCCTTAAAAGTAATTTCTTCGCTGTAAAATTATTCTGTGGTCATTATAAACATAAAGGAAATAATGCTTCTATTTTGCATTTCCAAATGTCTAAGAGAGATTGATGCAGGCACTGTATATGCAGCTGCAGCAACATATGTAAAAACAGGGCATTTTCTGTGGTTTTAATTTATTTATCATCACAGTTACTCAATTCATTCTGAGCTAGATTAAAAAGTAACATTATCAATAAAGACGTGCCGTTTGCACCCCTTGAAAGTGCATTTCCCGCTATGAATTAGTGACTATAGAGGATTTCTATAAAAATTATTTTTAATGTAATCACTGAATATGCATCAAGGAAGCAAAATGGGGCTGATTTATTTTTTTAATTATACTGTTATTACTTGCAATAGCTGAAGACCGGAATTTGTAACATGTTGGGTGGTGGTAACTTTTTATGAAAACTTATCAGCTCTGCTACTCAAGCTGTGGCTTTGCTTTTGCTGTAAGTTGGCTAATAGCATATACAAGAAAAAATATGCAGCTTGAGAAGATATTTTATGTTAAAGGAGAAGATATTTTATGTTTCAGATGTGTCCACTTGTGTCTTTGATCACGTCCAATGAGCTGGTTGAAATTGTGTAAGAAGGAAATGTTGGTAGGAAGTCATACTGATTTTAACAATAAGCACTTGATCTTTAACTCTTCATTTGCTCGTTTCACCCTAAAGCAGATTTTCTGTCAGCCTAAAGTGAGAAGTTGGTTTTATTTTCAAAACCAGTTTTCTGAATAGTAACTGTATTGGTTGGTTGTTTAAATATTGAACACTGAAACTTATCTAGGATGGGAAATCAGTGCTGCTGCCCTTAGCCCTTTTCTGTGTGAGTTTTGCCTGAATGAGACTGCAGAATTAGCCTCTTCAAGGCTTGGTGCAGATGGAAGAGGCCTTATATGTAGGATATTTGACTGGATCACAGCTTTAGATCATTGCCTAAAATAGGAATCAGTCCCTGTTCTATGTGATCTCTGTTCAGAAAAGTCACATTGTTCCAGGAACACTGTCAATTTCTAGAAGTAGATCTGAGATGGAAGGTTACATGCAAGCAGCTTTGCCAACATTGAGCTGTATCACCCTTTGTGAGGAAGCCCAGAAAACTTCAGTGGAGTTTACTTGTGAATGAGGAAACTACTGAGTGCAGACAAGGGTGTTAGGAGCTTCCTTAGACTTTGCATCTTTTTCTGTAAGTGTGCCTGGGGAATGTAAGCAAACATTTGTGCACAAATGTACAGGAGCAAAAAAGAAAGTCTTCTCTGCTTATCTTTGGCTATTGTTCACATCCATAGAAGGTGTGGGTCAGTAGGTTTTTGACTATATAACCAGAGCAACAAGCCTTACTGTGTATTTTCAGTATAAGGTGTGTGAAGAGCACTTTCTGTTTGCAGTTGCTTTTCAGAGAAGAAAACTGTTGATCTTTTCCTTGCTCTGTGGAAGTTGGCACTGGTTAGAACTGCATCCAAGAAACATAAGGATTTCATAGGAAATATCAGTAGCAACATGCATTTCAGGAGAATGTTCTAATCTTGAACTATGACTCCAGTCAAGAAACAGAGAGAATACCTCCAAGCTTTGTAAGATGAAGGCCAGATGCTATTTGAGAGTTTGTTTTGGTGGTTATGACATTGTTGATGAGTGGGAAGTAACTAGATGCTTCAGAGAAAAAGCTCTGAGTTGGAGAGGAGCAGTGCATGAAGTGACTACCCATGACACTAGAGGAATTAATATTTACTTACCTTCTTTGCACTCTAGACAAGTACAGTAGAAGAATTTGTCTTCTTTCATTGCACAATAGCAAATGTTAATTTGCCTTTCAGATCTGTGGATCAACTATGTCATACAGAAAATGGCACAGAAGAAAGTAGGGATAGGGAATTGCTCACTTCAGTGTTTAACACCAAGCTTAAGTTTGTCCTTTGTCCTTGAAAATAAGCCAAAAGTACGGTTTTGGCACTTGGACCCAAGTGGCCATGTCACATCAATAGTGCTACACTGAATGTGGTCTAGTTTTTGCAAAAAGCATCACTTAATATTGTACACCCTGCACGTCTCTGTTTCAGACCAGAAACGGGAGTCTGACAGTTAAGGCATGTTAGAAAGGAATAGTCAGCATTTTCAAGGGTGTATTGTGAAGTTTCCCTGGATCCCACTCCGATAACTGAGCTGGCTTTAATTTTGTGGCTTCCTAATCGCTTACTTCTAAGAAAGACTAAGGGAGCTATGTGACATGGAAACAGTAGGAATACTGCTTCTGAAGCAAGAAAAATTGGCAAATTGCTCAGAGTCAGTATTCAAATGGTTATTCCAGATGCCCAGTCCTCCAGCAGGTGGATGACTCAATTATTGGTTTTGGGGGGAAAGGCTGGGGCATTTTCAACTCACAGTGACTATTATGCTTGGTCTGAATTTAGGTGATACCTACAGTTCGTACATTGCCTTTGTTTGAAGTGGCGGCCCTTAGAGTGCAACAGAAGACATTTCAAGTAGTTTATCTCTTCTGACACATGTCCTTCACTACAGCTTCCCAAACATTTTTTAATTCAACTGCACAACAGTGGATAAGGTAGAAAAATATTGCCAGTATCTTACGGAAAAAAGAGAGGCACAGAAAATACTAGGAACTGAAATCCGGTCTCTTAGGCCTAGTCTAACATCTTACCACAATACCAGCCTTCCTCTTCCCACCCCCCTTTTTCTTTTGGAAAACAAAAATTGCAGAAGCTTTTTTTAATAGATTACACCAATGATACAATTTACACTAAAAAGAGAGTTTTTCCATCAATAGTCTTCTTCAGTAAAGCAATTTTCTTCTCTGAGAAATCTAATGAAAATTAAAATAGCATTTAATTCAGTTTGTCTATGTGTAATTCTCATAACAAAAATGCTTTATTGACAGTCCCGAATGTGAAGTACACAAATATAGCTGCCTGCTTCATCAAAATCAATTAGTTATGTTTCAGCATTTTTGTGAACAGCAGTCATTCATTTTGTGTGATACTCTTTGCTGATAGCTTTCTGCTGACAGAGAAAGCTGTACATCCTGTTGACAACAGGAAAAAAAATGAGGATTCCTATTTCCCTCTATTAACTCTGTTAAGTCTTCTCTGATGAATTAAAAAGCAGGCCACTTGGAGTAGGTTTTCTGGCGTGATGTCTAGTTCAGAGATGTACAGCACACTTAATAGGCTAACCCTAGGCTGCCGGGTCATGCTTCTTGTTTGCTTTCTCTATGCCTTTGACTCAACATTTCACATTATTTCCTCTGTAGTGGAATGCTGAGCTCAGCATCTCTTTCAGCCCAGTCTGTTGGAGTAAGAAATTAATACTGAGGTCTCCCACTTCCTCTCTGAGTGCTTTCACCAACAGACTATAAAGGTAATGCAGCTAAAATGCCTTTCCTTCAGGCACATTAATGTTTTATTTGATCTAGCTTTTTATCTCTCAATAGATTAACACTGTCATTCCACAAGGACATTCTCTATCTGGAAAGCAAGCAGACCGATGTCAAATACTGGGAAGAATACAAGAAATCCTGAAAAAAAAAAAAAAAAAAAAAAAAAGGCAAAACAAACAAACTAGCCACTCCAACTAAATTTTAAAAGAAAAGGCCACAGCTGAACTAAGGAAAAGGCTTAATCTTGTCTGTGGTGGGAATGCCCTCTCTGAGATCACCTACTTAGATGTGTCTCTCATCCAATTTTGGTGCAGTATGGGGAGGTGTTCAGCCAGGGCTCTTGCATCTGTACTGACAGGAGCGATTTCAAATACTCAGCAAAGACTAGAGTATGAAACTAAGTGCCTATTGAATTACATTATAGAAGACTCTCTTACTTTGTCTTTCTGTTCCCTTTCGGTTTCCCTTTCACCTCTTTATATCAGTCTCTACTTGCAATCTGAATACAATTCACAGCACATGCTTTCTGTGCCTTTACCTTGTATGCCTTAGTGTCTGATCTACAAAGGGTAGACAGTACTTTCCCTCCTCCTAGGAGTCATTGGAAGGATTGCCCAGACTACCTGTGAGATGCTTTAATGCAGTTGTGCTATATGTAAGTACCTCAGAGTAATAGGAGTGATGCTAAAAGTTCTTGACTCACTCCAAGCCATACTGTTTTATCACCAATAAATGCTTATGTGCAGTGTCTACAAATGTGCGTTCCCTAAGGTTGGCACTAACTTGTTTACATCAGCAGCAGTTTCTGTTGGTGATTAAAGGGAGACTTCTAGTCAATCAATCAGACCACTACTTCTGATCTGCTACACGATACATCAGAGGAATATGTTGCGTCATTTTAATAACACAATTGGCTATAGAAATGATTAAAGATTCCTGGATGGGATGTTCTTCTGTCAGAAAAAATGCCACTTTGATGAAATCTGATCTTTTCTTAAAGAATATGTCTTTTTTGCCCCAGGTTCAATGGAAATCAGGAAATCATTAATCAGCTTCTGCTGGCCTGACTGCTTACTGGCTTGTCTGGCTGGCTCCTGGATAAGCTGCCAGAAAACCGAGACTTCCAGGCTCCTGGATACTGGGCAGCTCAGGCCCCTGGGTTTATGGGCACTCAGCTCTGAGCTCTGTTATTATAGTATCTAAATGCTTCATAACCTTTGTTATACTTAGTCTGTCAATGTCTTTTTGCATTAAGGAAAGACTACCTCGCCCTTTTTGCTGATGAGAAACCAAATGATTAATGGCATTTAGGTAGGTCAATCTTAACAAGCTTCTAATTTATGTTGATCTTCCCAGTTGCAAATTCGCTATTGATTCTCAGAACCCTGCTAAGCTCCAGTATATAAAGTTCTCCTGTGCTTTAGAGTTCTGCTTGTCCTCTGAACTTGCACATGAATCCTATCAGGATACATAAACTAAATGTTTCTCTCCTTTGCTTGTCTCCAGCTTGTAGTAGGCCATGCAGTTTGGGTTTTACAGAGCAAGAAAAAGGAAGGCATTGCCTCCAGTTTGTGAGAAGGCACTGGCATTGTTAGCTTTTTTTAAGGACTATTTTTATGGTTTTAGTCAGCAGCATTGGATTCGCACTCCTATTTCTAGGTGCTTGTTTTTACTACGTATTGAACAAGTATCCTCAAGGCAAAACTGACCTCTGATTTACACCCCTAATGGGTGTACTTCTGTATTCCTGGCAAAGTACAGAAATCAGATGTATTACTGAAAAAAACAAGTTGACACAAGATCCCCCCAAAACTAGTCCCTGAAATGGCTCACCTCATTCGTGGGTAAAGGGTCAAATTCAGACAGAAAAAGAGATGAAGCCGGGGATCTTTCATATCTCCCATTTTAGAGCCTGCCAAGTGTCTCAGGATACAATGCAGATCAGCAGATCATTATTTTCTCATACTTTGAAGGTCACTCCCTTAAGATTACTGAACATGTGTCTTCAATAATCCAGAAATTACCTGGAAACTGAATGAAAAAATAATAGTCAAGAAATAACATACATGATTCTAACATAAGGTGTTATCTATGATTCTATGATGGACTCCCTAACTGGGCAATACAGCCATTGGGAACAAATGTCTTGGGGCACTGAGCAATTCTGTGTATGTTTTTCAGGCAAAGTGGTGACTATAGAGAGAACTTGAATGCCGGGTGAACGTTTTGTACAGAGAAGGCTTCCTGACAGTGTTTACCACCTTCAGAAATGCCATTCAATGTCTATCAAACTCACACTTTTCATAACTAAGGGAAAGGATTGTCCCCAAACATGTTATTAAAGGAAAAAAGTAGGTAGAAGTAATTTTTTAAAGTAGTCATGCATAGTGAATGTGGAAGGAGAAGGAACCTGTCTGTTCCTGGAGAAGGAGTTCAACAGCAGTTCAATTTTGCCTAATTCCAACATCTCCAGCCTGGGGTAACTGATAGTCACATGGGTTGAAGCTGCCCTCTGGTTATAATGTTTTCAAAAGGTGTTTAACCTTTTTTGTGTGTTAACTAGGTTTTTGTTGTGGTAACTACTGATTAGTGACAGAAATTACTCCTCCCCCACCCCACCCCCTCCCTTTTCATTCAGGGGAGAAACAAACAAACAGAAAACATGTTTTTCAGGACTACAGGAATAGCTGTTCCTTTTCTATTTTGGTAATGCAAAAATAAACATTAGGAATAAACATGTTAAAAAGCTATTTCAACTTTTGGATGCAAATTAACCATTTCATTCTCTGATTAATCATGCACAACTAGATTAACTCAATGCACTTACTTATCCATGAGGATAAGTAATGTCATGTAATAAAATTTCTCAGTTGCCCCAAAAGTCTGTGCTGGATATCCTTAGAATTTTTCAGGGCCTGACTGAGGAATGCACTGGGTAACCTGGGTTGGCCTCATTACTGACCCTTCTTAGAGCAGGAGACCGGACTAGAAACATTCTGAGGTCGCTTCCAACCTAAATTAGCCAATGGGTCTTAAGAACTGTTTCTTCCTAAGAATAAACAAAAGGAAAGTCTTAATAATTGGGTAGCATTAACAGTCTATAGAATGATGCACATGTATTGTTATAGGAGAGAAAAGATTGTTCATCTCTTCCTTAAGCTTTTTGGATCTAGATATCTAAAATTTTTCTATCTGCTGTGTGCAAATTCTAACACATATTTGGCTGGGTCCAGGGTACAAATCTTCTTTGTTTAGAATTAACTTAGTGACTAGAGACCTCTACATCATGTTCCCTTCTCCTGCCAATCTCCCCACCCCTGCCCTACTCCTTAACACAGTAGAATCACTTACACATACAGATATTTTGCAGGCATTTTCTTTAGAACTCCAGCCAAAGTATTGCTTTTCAGTTGTTTTTTCTTTTTTCCCAAATAAAACAAACCATGCTTATGTCCAGCAAATCAAATGTGTCTTCAATGATCTACCAATTCTGAAGTGAAGAATACAAATCTTGAAGCACCTAGCCATGATGCCCCTAGCTTTCATGAGCAGAATAAAAACATGGAAATGAGTGTGTTTCCATACGCAGCTGAAGACTTTAGTTAAAGGCTGAACAATGGGGAGTCTCTGACCATGATACATATTTCTTCATTTCTCATTCATTTTTGCTTGGAAGGGGCCTGACCCTTCTGTAGAAGTAGCATTTCAGAGGATCAGGTGCCAGCTCATGAGTTCATGAATATGTTGTCACGTCTGGAATTGCAGGTCATTTTTCTTCCTTTCAGAATATCAGTAATGATTCTCTGCAGCTACAAGGCAGATGCTATTGTAGGGCATAGCAATACAGTTGTATATTCCATGTATGTTATAAGGTTTGTTATTTGGTTGCTACTAAGTATATCACAGGTCTAGAAAATACTCTTAAAATAAAGTAATCCTTGATGTAACTTGCAGAAGTACAACATAAAGTAGCTGTATCCTCCCTGTGTCTACCCACAGCAGGGGATAATCAGAGCTGGTCTGTAGCTGCTAGCTGTAGTCTCTGATCTGCAGGCACCAGTGAGGCAGCTGAAGCCCACCTAGGTGAGGGAGTGATGAATCAACACCATCATGAAGCCACAGGCTACATTGCTTCCTCACTATACTTGTTCATGGGGTCAGGAGAGTGCAGGTCCCATTGCTGCTAATGATGAATATGTTGTTTTGTTTAGTTATCAAACCAAATCCTTTCTTGCTTCCCACTTCCACTGTCTTTCATGAAGCTCCAGAGGTGCTTGGTATACCATTCATGCTCCAACCCAGCTTCATAAAGTTTAGAAAACATTTTTGGGAGATTCTTCTGTCATGATGGGGATTCCAAAAACACTTTTAATTACCAGCAGTTTTATTTAGCTTTTGATACTTTTGGGATAGAGTAAAAGTGCTGGTTCTGGGCCCAAAACTTTTAAAATTCTAATTTAGAAGTTAACAGCAAACACTATTGAGGCCTGGACAAGGGTTTATATCTAGTTCCATTGCTGGCCTCTAGTCCAGTGTACGATGTGCTTTGAACCTGTCATTTCAATCTTTTACCTCTGCTTCATTACAGGATATGCACAATATGATTTCAGTCATAAATATTATGAACAAAGAAAGGGCTACAGCAGTCCTAGATCATTATTTTTACACTAAACATGCAATGGAAACTTGAGAACAGTCACCGAGGTGCTACTTGGTGAGGAGTTCATCTGCTGTGGTGTTTTGCTTTGAATGACTTGAAATTTGAGGGTTGCAATATGTATCATCAGTGTTTACTTTTATATCTAATTTTTGTAGCTTTCTCAAACTCTTGTACACTGAAGTAGCTCTGAAAACTCTGAGTTTGCTATTTTATGTATCTACAGAGGATAGTTCAGAACTGATGTTTTACCAGTGGGTGTCAGTCCCTTTTCCCAAGTAGGATGAGACGAAATGGCCTCAAGTTGTGCAAGGGGAGGTTTAGACTGAATATTAGGAAAAATTTCTTCTCTGAAAGGGTTATCAAGCACTGGAACAGGCTGCCCACGGAAGTGCTGGAGTCACCATCCCTGGAGGTATTTAAAAGACATGCAGATATGGCACTTAGGGGCATGATTTAATTATGGTCTTGGCAGTGTTAGGTTATGGTTGGACTAAATGTTCATAAAGCAGGCCCTTCTTCATCCTAAACTATTCTATGGTTATAGAACAATTTTTAGAGGAAGAATTTTCCCTTATATTTTCCTGCTTAGCTTGAGTTCATATTATTCACAAATACACCGTGCAAAACCTCCCTCTCTTTCTGTCTGTCATACAGCATTGGGAAGGAGTTATTAATCTCTCTGGGAGCTGTGATTCTGGGAACAGCACCTGCACTGAGACTTTGATGTCTTTGAGGCTGTTCCTGTTTTGGGATTTTTTATGTGCAAGTTCAGTGACGAGAAGCAGGATTCCTGCTCAGGATGCAATAATGATATATTGTCTGAATGTGGAAAAAACTCTGGAATGATAAATGTCAAAGTTTTGTCTACATATATCCAGAAAACTGCACTCATGAGGCTTTTAAACCAGCGTGCTCTGCTTCTGTTCTTTGAAGTTATTTTTGTAATAACTTCCCAAGCAATTGCACATTTTACAATGAGAACTACATATGTCTCAAGATTAAAATTCAGAAATAAGCCATTTTTAAACCTTCAACGCTCAAAATGAAGGATGAGTGTTGTCTTTATATTCTAGCTGAATATTCAACTCAAATGATTGCATTTTGGAAAAATAAAATACAATTCAGGGTAACAATATGTTTTTATGTGCTATTGTTAAAAATGTGAATTTCCTCCTTAGATTGATTTAATATATACCTAAATTTGTCATGTGCTTTTAAAAGTTTGGTTTTGTCTTTCAGTTCAATTTTTGTTCTTTTTTAAGGAGCAATCACACACACACATATTGTCAGGTAAATATTGCCATGAATAGCCTCAGGGTTCCTTTGCAAGAACGTAATTGTCTGTGCACTGACTCTGTAACTGAATTGCCTTCCTTAATAATAGGATATTGGTTTTATAGGCCCCTGACTTCTCCCCTTTAATGCCCATTAATTATCATTTTACTTTTTTTAATGAATGTCCCTTTCTCTTTTTCTTCCTTCATGCTTCTTATGTTCCTTCCCTGTTCCACAACCTCCCTGTAAAGGTGCAGTGAGTACAAGAAAATAAAGCAGCAAAATGACTGTAAGCTGGCATTTACAGACTCCTATTCATTTCAAACAGATGTCTCCTGCACTGCAATTGAATTAACTGATGTTAGAGCTCAGAAATACAAGCAGGCTCACTCCTATAATTCACAGCTGCCCCTCCAGAAGTAAAGGAGATGCTGCTGCCTTCTTGTAATCTTTTGGATCAGGAGACCTGTAATACTGCAAAATAACTCTTTCTTTGGGTAAGTGTATCTGGGGATAAGTTTGAATGATACATAAGAAAGAACACAGAGGATGCCAATTCTGCAGCCTGCACCAGCTACAGATGGCTATTAGGTACATCAACCTCAGCTTCCAAATGGAACCTAGAAGAAACCAAACCAGGAAATAGGCATAATTTCATCAGTGATTAAATGTTTCAGTGCAGATTACTTGGGTTTTCCTCTAGCTTTTTAGAAAAGCTTCAGTTCTATGCTGGAAACCAGCATGTGACATTTCAACCCCCAAAACAGATGAGAAAATTAGTGCTTAGGTTAACTAGGCTATTAAAACCATAACTACTGTTTTGCTGAAGCAATAATTGCAATCAACATATATTGCCCAGTAAAAGCAAATAGGTTCAGCATAGGTCACCACAAAATAAAATTCTTACATTACTGGTTCTTCCCAAACAGGTATAGAAATACTGAAGAATGTATAGCTTTGGCTTTGTTTTGCTGAAGTGAGACTTTTGGTATTCAGCAAATCCTATGAAGAGACTGTGGAGGAGAAAGTATCATTCATTCATGAAATGGAACTAAGTCGTCACAGAGCACTTATTTTGCATGGGCTAACTATTCATAATTCCTCTAGAAATGATCTATCATTGTACTTGAACTTGAATTCTGGGTCTCAGAGGTGGGAAAAAGAAGGAGCTCTTACCTGAAAAAGGCAGTTTATTTTTCAAACACCTACTGTGTTCAGCTGCATTAATAGCTGTCTTCTTTGCATGAGAACTGTATGACAAAGCTGATAGAAGGGTTTGCTGGAAGAAAGTGCACAAGTTTTTTGTGACAGGTATCAGCAGTTTTCAAGGACACCGAAAGATGTTGCGAAGGACAGGAGCAGAGCCAAGTGAGCTGCCCACTTGAGTAGAACTACACCTCTGAGCCAGTTCAGCTGGTGACACTGTCTGGAAGCACCAAGCAAGAAAATCCCTTGGGATGGGAGACAGACTTCAACTGAAACACCTGGATATTGTGAGCAGGTTTGAGAGGTGGGTAGAGGTGTTACTAGAAGGACCATCAGATCAGTGAATGGAAAGAAACAAGCTACCACAAAAGTCACTGAGGATGGGAGTCTTTCACTCCTGTTTGTATAGGGATTCTTATGCTGTGTCTCTCCCAAATCATGATGAATTTACTCTCCTAGGAATGGTTTCTTTACATATTGCTGTAATGCTATCAAATGGGGATTTCACTCTGCACCATCCCACAGGTTATATGCAGTTTTCAAAGGCATTTGAATGAAAAATAAAAAAATGACAAAAAAAAAAACCAGAAAAACCTGACACTAGTTAACAAAAATTAACCCTCTTCTTGTACCACTGGCTCCCTAGCAGGAGTAGCAGGAGAACGAGCTAGTTTGCAACATTGTTTTCCCATTGTGTCAACATTTTTTGTAGAATTTTAAAATTTCCTTGGTTTTGTTTTTTTCAAATGCAAAACACCAATGTTGGGAAGAACCCTCCCAAACCATACGACATAAAGATCTCTTTTCTGTGTTTTCATTCCCCTACACCTATCTTCCTCTGGTACATTCTTTCTTATTTTGCTACAGAAGAATGTAGAAAAGTAAAAATCTATACCTGAAGAAGAGAATCAGGTTGTCTTTTTTTTTATTAAAAAGTTCTTGAAATCCAAATAAGACAAATAGGAGGAAGAATGAAAAATTCCGATGACTAATAAGTTACTTGTTGTCAGAGATTTTTGTACAAGATGCCACTGTTTCTGACCTAGTGTTTTCCATTTTAGCTTAGAGGTGATACTGTGAATACCCAATAGGCATATTCGTGCCTTTAGTTGTACTCTCTACTAGCAGTATATTTTGTAATGCTTTTGTCAGAAGCTGGATTTCACCAGTGTTGACTAAACAAAGCACAGTGCTCTGAGTGGAAGACTACCCAAACAGATGGCTACAACTTAGCAGGGTCTGGCTCAGATGGTGAGCATTGATTGTCTTCAGAATAAGCTGCTCTATTAGCATGGCAAAAACCCAAACCTGGAATTTGTGTATCTTCAGTCTGGACTAAAGAGAATAATTTTTGATGATGAGTTTGAAAATCTTGGGTCTTGCATCTGATCCCAAGCGAAGAGCACTATGTTAAATCTCTTGCTTGGACTATAACCAATTTTTGTTATTATGGCTTAGCAGCTTTTGAAATCATTTCAGGGAAACTTTTGTTGTCATAAAACAATACCTTTCATTATTCAGTCCCTGCCATCAACACTTCTTGTTTTCATAATACGTTCTCTGAATAAACATTTACTATCAGTCAATCAGTGTAAACTCCATTCAGGTTCATCTGCCACATATTCCATGACGAGAAATTTGTGACAGTTCTAAAGCCAACTGATCAGCGAGCTGATTTTTTGATCATATGCATGGGTGAACGTATTTCACTAAAAAGGAGATATGAAAACTAAGTAGATCATTATTACTGAAGCAGAGATTGCTTTATATTTTTATCTTCTAAAATGCAGCTGTGAAGATCATTATTAAGAAGAGAATGTCATTTTTCAAAAGAATTTGTGGCAGTAACAGCTACCAAGGCAATTTTTATTAGCTTCAAGAGGGAATGCCTGTTACATAATACTACAGCAATTGTTTCGAGGCACAAAATTCAGAGCTAGATGATGAGGAAAAAACATTCAAGAGGGCACAGGTTCAGAAATTTGGTCTAGAAACTTCTACAGAGTTGGCATTTATAGATTACCTGTGTTCTGTGTAGTGAATAATAAAGAGTACTACTGCTCAGACAGAGTAAGTATATGCATTTACTACATGATGCAAATACTTTCATCTTTCCTTGATAGGTATGGAAGCTGTTTCTCAGTACATAGAAATGATGTTTCAAGTGATATATTAGACTTGGGGGGGGGGGGGGGGGGGGGGAAGTCCA
>JANRGW010026274.1:0-13343 GCA_024733675.1 Psilopsiagon aymara | reverse complement strand
CTGGACCAGCAGGACCCACAGCCAGGCACATGCATCACTACAAGCGAGCTGGAGACCCAACCTGTTGCAACACAACTCCAGAAGAACTAAATACCCAGAACTGAGTTTAAATGGGGCTCCTGGGCCCACGGGCAGATGGGAAGGGCATAGTGGAGGTGGCAGGTGAGATAGTTCAGGATCATTAGGACTAATTAGAGCAATCAGGATACTGACACTAATTAGCACAGCCCTCTCAATCAACAAGATTTGTGTCACATAAGTCAATGCTCCCCTAACAGAAACAGCACATTGAGCTCAGCAGAAGTTTGCAATATGTAACTTTCATTCGCTGTTCTATAATGCACAATAGCAATAGAAATGCTCCTTCCACCTCTCCCTCCCACTTGGGGCTGGAAGTAGATGATGGTACGGCCCTTTCCAACCCAAATCATTTTGTGATTCACTGACTAAAAGGTACCAGGAGTGGTTTTTGATGCAGTCTCCACTTACCAAAATGTAAAAAGTAGAATATGTACATAACCAAATAAAGATTCACAAATAAAGCTTACCTGGACTGTAAGAGCGCCCAAAATACTCCACTGTTCCTTCCAATGGTGTTTTCATCTGAATTTACAGTCAAGCAATTTCCCTGTGCTGTCCATAGGACTGGAATACATGGAATATATTGCTCAAGTAACAAAAATGTTTCACAGGTATATTTAAATACAGCAGATAACAGTAAGCAAGGTAAGAACAATGCTTACCAGCAGCTGCAATCCCAATAAAAACAGAAGCAGTGTAGAAAGCCCATGTAGTAGGTTGGATAAAAACCGCAATGTACAGGCTAGAATAGAACAGATCAGTTTATTGCATACAGACAAGTGAACAATGCTTTTGAACAATCAGATAGCTCACTTAGCTTAGGTTGTATGTGAAAAAAGGGAATCTTTACTCCACTAAGCATGTAGAATTTTATTTTCTATAGCCATTACCCTGAGACCACACCTAAACTCCAAAGTCTGGAAATGCTGGAGGAAAAATACACCATTTCCAGTAACTGCAGGTACACATCTACTGACACACAGAGTTTCCCTCCAAGATGCTTTGCTTAGCCAGTACAATGTCATGTATGGCACGGTAGCCTTAGATGTCAGAAAGACAAAGAATTATTTAAGAGGAAGCAGACAAAAATTCAAAAGTAGTACTTACCTATAAAATACACCACTAACAACCATGGAGAGCTGAGGTTTTACTACTGCAAC
This sequence comes from Psilopsiagon aymara, assembly GCA_024733675.1. Lineage (NCBI taxonomy): Eukaryota > Metazoa > Chordata > Aves > Psittaciformes > Psittacidae > Psilopsiagon > Psilopsiagon aymara. The sequence goes on along the minus strand of JANRGW010026274.1, from coordinate 12,102 downwards.
CACTGAGGGTGAGAGAAGATTTGATGCAGAGAATACTCCATAAATGATGGACATGCTACAAAAATAAACAAAGATGATTAAGTACTTAAAACATAGGGTATAAGTGCAACTGATTTAGGAATGTTCACCTGATTCCTTAACATCAAGTTAAGCACATATACAATTTAAGTAACTGCATAACCTTCATGGTCAAACATTTCCTTTCTTCCTTATGTTACTTTCATCCATTGCGTTCTATATGGGAGTGTTTCTTGGATTGCTGAATAGACTATTGCAGGCAAGCATGGTAATATACAATACGCATTTGTCACACTGTGCCTCAACAATAGTTACTGTACTTTGTGCCTAGGACTTCTAGAGGAGAATGGTCCAGAGCCTCGCTTGTCTCCCAGTGAGGTTTTTATGTTCTGCCAAATACACCACAGAAATTTTGTATAGATGTATTTTCTGCCAACTATATTTTTAGTTTAAATGAAGACAGTAAACCCTTCAAAGCAGCAACCAGGTTCTCCTACATGAGCAGTTAATTTGGGATACAAAAGGTCCCTGCTCACGCTTGATAAGTTTGACTGTGCCAATGCAATTAAACAGAACAGCTTCTTGTGGCTTTGCTTCTCGTTTCTGACTGCTTCTTTCACATTTATGTTCCAGTATCTCCTGGAAGCTCATCCATGCCACTTATCCTACACAAAGGTCTCTTCTCCCAAGAAACAAGTGATAAGACAAGAGGAAATGGCCTCAAGCTGCACCACAGGAGGTTTAAACTGGAGATTAAGGATAATTCCTTCCCCAAAGGGTGCTCAGGCATTGGAATAGGCTGCCCAGGGCAGTGCTGGAGTCACCGTCCCTGCAAGTGCTCACACACCGTGTAAACAAGGCCCTCAGTGGCATGGGTTACTGGTGGCCTTGGCAGCGGCAGGGAATGGCTGGACTTGATCTTAAAGATCTTTTCCAACCTGGTTGTTTCTGACTCTATGACTCTAAAGGCAAACAGGAAGGGCCTTAGTGAAAAGTTTTACTTGTTTTAAAACTTCCACATTCTTCCTCTCCTAAGATAAAAAGCTGACAATGCAATGACCATATGGTGGGTTTTCTCCCTAGAAAGAGAATGCGCAAAACAGATCTGTAGTTCAACTAGAAGTAATTCAAAGTAGAACTGGAGTGAATGTGAGAAGCCTGTTTAAAACTCCTTTAAGTATGTCACTAAATTGCGAAGTCAGGAGAATACTACAATCTCTTGAGAGTGTATCTCTAACAGATGGCATTATAATTGCCTTCACCCTGCAAGGAGCAAAGTAAGATCTGTGTAAATTACCTTGTGTAGCCACTGCCATGGAAATCCGTGCTGTTTAAATCTGTGATAACAGTTTGCTGTGAGGAGAAAATTATACATCGTCATATGCTAGAATATATCTTGTAGTCTGAGAACACCTGCATCAGTTTGAAGTCAGTATCAAACATTAGAATTGATCATTAATAGACTCTACAAAGTACTTAACTTAAACTGTTAATTACAACTCACACCACCTCCACGATGAAGGTGAAGGAGATACTCGGCAGGAAAACAAGTTTGTAGTAGTAATCAGTACATCATGATTTCATCAGAGTCCTCTTTCATTTCACTGAACCCCTCTCTAAGGTAGATTTGTAGACTATCTCAATTTAAAAAGTGGGAAAAAAGGAGAAGTTTCAAAATACTCTCCATTTGGCCTAACTCTGAGCTTCTGATTAGAGTTTCCGTTCTTTCTGGTTTCCTGTTATTTCCCTGTTCCTATTTTTTTCCCTTGAATCAGCTTTAATGATCATGAGAGCATGGAATTAGTTGGCTTGGCGTGCAGATCTGATTGAAAGTCACTTGGAATGACTTTAATGACAATAAATTACATGATTGCATGATCACTGAGTCTAATTTAGTGAGGTGCTCTCAATTCACTGCCACACTTCTAAGATTCCTGGGCTGTACTCACATCCAGTATCATGTTGAATATGACACTTACAAAAACTTTCTAAAGTAGTTACTCCTATAAAGCAGTGAAGGACATTTATATGCCTGAACCTAGGAAGGATTATTCTTGCACACAAGAAAAGAGAAGCTGCAAGACCAGTAGGCTCGAGAGATATTTTGAAATCAAACTGTCCTTCAGACACATTACTAATACTGAAAGCAATGTCGACAGCTCAGTAAGTTAGAGGATCTGAACTGAGTATAACAGGAGTAGGATTCTAAAACTGTAAGCAGTTCAGAGTGTAATCTGCTTTTAACAGTAAATTTGGATTATGTTATGCTCAATTTTGCTTCAGCGCACAAAAGAGATACACACAACTAAAGCAGTAAATTACTTTTTCAGATGGTGACTTGGCACTTGTAGCAATTATGGAAGTCTGACTACTTGTCAGATGTTATCCTCATACTCCCCCTCAATATCTAGTTTGTTAGAACAGAAAAATATGTTTAGATTAGGAAAAACACTCAAGGGCACAGTTAATAATAACAACTTTGGCAAATATTCTGAAAGAGACTATATGGAATAATCAGAAATATGACAAGTCCCATGTAATTCAATTGTTCAATATTTAAGTGTCAAAACAGACACTATTTTAAACTGCAAACATTTGGTAAGATTCATTCTCTCCTTTCTAAGCAATCAGGCACAGTACCATGTGTAGCTCTGCTACCTTAAACTGCTTAACTATCCATCCACCAACTTCAGCTAGTTAACACACAACCACTAGAGATAAAATGTCAAGGTGCCTTGCACATTAAGAAATGCCACATAAAGTACCTCTTGGAGTACACAAAAGACAAGGAAGGATGAATAACTATGATATCAAACTTCACGTTTTGAAATCCACACCTACCGCAATATTTCCACAGGTTTGGAAAGCAGTGAATATAAACATAAATGAGACTCCCAAGATAATGATGTTGAAAAGTTTTTTGGATTCAGGAGACATCTTGCGTTTTTTTGCCAAGGCCTCAGCTTCAGTCTGGAAAAAGTCTATTTCCCTTTAAAAGTTTCCTTTTAACTGCTGTTAAAAACAAACAAGCAAAAAGAATAAAAGAAAAAACAAGAAAACTTAAAAAACAATGATTACTGCGGGCTACTTATCAGCTGTTAGGACATAACCATCAACCAACTCTTAAATACTGTACAGTAAAATCAGTAACTTGAAAAGCAAACAACAAAGAAAAGTCTGGTGCAAAGGGTAAAGCCCCACATTCTCTACCTTTTCCCATGAAGTTAACAGAGCAGACTGCAGGGTGTTACTTCATGACATCACTTTCCCCCGATGAAGAAGTTCCCAAGGTAACAAGCCAGTTCATCAGGCTGTTTGAAATCCAGATTCTGGAACACTGCCTCCAAATCACCTGACGAAGGAAAGATGAGACATTCGTCCACAGGAGTCATTTCCATGCACGTTGGACAGGAAATAAGGAACATTTCCCCATCTAGATCAGCTGACCCAGCCTGTGTGCACTGTGGGAAATGCAGTTTTATGAAAGTATACCTTTGCTGCTTCAAGGGCTGGTAATCTGCTAATCCTTAACACAAAATGATTTGCACTTGTCTGAGAATTGTAATCTCCATCCACTAAATAACACCTGGCAAGACAATAAAAGCCTCGGGAAATCATCTAAGACAACTGTTTAATCCACTGAATCTACACACACAGAGTTATTCCAAAGGGGAAATGATCCTGGCTGGGAAAAACCACGAATCTCAGTGCCAACAGCACACAAGCTTCACATGGTGCTTCTGTCATCGTCCCAGTGACTCAGGATAGAAAAGAGTCTTCAGAATCTTTCACTGCCTTATCTCAAAGAACAGCATTATAATTACCAATTACATGCCCTTAATATTACACTTCACATTGTTTCTAAATTACAAATTTCAGATCAATTGAACTTTAAGTTGTTAAAAGTCAAAAGAGGCTCAATCACACGTTAACTAACGGCTGCTTTTTCCTGTCACTATCTTCAGTCTGCCCCATTGGGTCTCCAATTAGAATATCAAGCTGGAGGGGGAAGGGGGGCTCTAACACAAGCAAAGCTTATTCCTTTTTTAAACTACGAATTTCTAGTACCAGCCTTTTAATATCCTCTGGGCACTGTGTTCCACTCATGCCTCTTCCCCTTGTGCCACCATACAGATTCATCTACCTACACAGCAAACTAGGCGGGTACGCTGGAGCAATCCTTTCGGTAACAGCTTGTACTGAAGTGACTGAAACCGAGGAAGACGGGACACAAGAAACTCCCTCCATCACTTTAGCAAAATCATTGTAAAGGGAAACTTCACGTTTCAGCAGATGAACTGCAGTTTTAAAGCAAAATTACCTGGGAAAAACCAGAACAAATACAGCACGAAGCAATGCACCATGTGAAAACCAGTACTAGGTTATCTGACTTCCTGAAATCCTCTTGCTTCTGGGTTTCTGTTGATGTCACTGCTTTTTTTTATACTTCAGTGCAAAGCATATTAAACACAACTGCACCAAGAATGAGGATGTAAATTCTGAGTTTTTCTCATTGTTAATGCTATCATTTGATTGAATAAATCACTACTGTCTCTTCCTACTCTCAATACAGTACTATGGAACAGGTGGATAGAAATACTTATTGTTTTAACAGAAGAGTGGGGCGCTGGAATTCACACTCCGAGTCTGGGAATTTGATTCAGTGACTGCAGCCCCATAGCAACACCTTTTTGGGAGGGGGAAGCAGCTTTCACGTTATTCCCTCAACAAAACTCTGTGAATATGTACTTTTACACAAGGGCTGTGCCAATCTCCCCTGTTCCCACTTCACCAAAACACAAACTCGCAGAGCACACCGCGTGTGAATAAGGACAGCTAACGTTCCGCAGCTCGACTCGCACCTCCCCGACACGGACGGGAGATGGCATCTCAAGCAGGGCTCCACCACCGCCCCACAGCCCACATCCAGCGCCGCACGGACCGAGGCAGCCTCCCCAGGCAACGCTGTGGGCAGGAGAGGAAGCAAACCCCGGGCAGCGCAGCGCCAGGCCCCTCACGACCACAGCCCGCCGTCCCTCACAGCACCCGACCCGCGGCTCCAGCCCCCCTCCCCTCACAGCGCTCCGCCATTTTGAGCCGCCTCCCCTCCCACCCACCTATCGTGTTCGCTACTTTCCCTTTCCGCGCCGCGGCGTTCCCCGCCCCTCCCCCAGCAGCCGCCCTGCTTCCGTTTGGATTTCAGATTAATTATTTATTTTTTTAATTTTTTTTTTTTTACCGTTTTCAGAGCACATTGTTCAAAATTTCCCCGCCTCCGCCGAGTCCTTCCGGGTCAACGGCGGAGCCGCCTCAACGGTCGCTTTGAACAGCGGACGAGTTATTAATTTAGCATCCGCTTCACCGCGCGCGCTCCTCCGCGATCCGCGGCCGACAGTGGCAAAAATAAAGAAGGAACAATAATAAAGAAAAAAAAAAACCGTGGCTCGGGAAGGGAGGCGGCCGCAAGGGGGCAGCTTTCACTTCCGGGTGGCGGGCGGCCATTTTGTGTCGCTAAGTGCCCGCGCGCGGGCGGTGCCCGCTCATTTCCTCCCGGCGGCGCGCGGGGAAGGCCGCTTCTGGCGCCGCGCCTCCGCCCCGGCCTGCGCCCGCCCGCTCCGCTGAGGTGGGTGCCTGCGCCGGCCTCTTCGCTGAGGACCTTGCGGCGTTGCTCTTATGCCCTGCACCTCTCCTCCTTTCTGGACTCTTCTAGGCCGCCGCTCCGGCGCCCCCCATCCGGTGTGAGGCGCTTCCCTCTGAGGGCCGCGCCGTCTCGTAGGGAGCCCCTTCCTCCCTTCTCTCGGGTTCCTTCTCCTCTGCCGCCGGCGCCCCTCGGGGGCTGTTGCCCGCCATGAGTTACGGGCGCCCGCCGCCGGACGTGGAGGGCATGACGTCCCTCAAGGTGGACAACCTGACCTACCGTACTTCCCCGGACACGCTCCGGAGGGTCTTCGAGAAGTACGGCCGTGTGGGCGACGTCTACATCCCGCGGGACCGCTACACCAAGGAAAGCCGCGGCTTCGCCTTCGTTCGTTTCCACGACAAACGCGATGCCGAAGACGCGATGGATGCCATGGATGGGGCCGTGCTGGACGGCCGCGAGCTCCGCGTGCAGATGGCCCGTTACGGCCGCCCCCCCGACTCGCACCATAGCCGGCGGGGCCCGCCGCCGCGCCGCTACGGGAGCAGCGGCTACGGCCGCCGCAGCCGCAGGTGAGCGCCTGGAGGGGTGCGGAGTTTCAGCGGTTAGATGGGGCTCGGGCATGTGCCTGTGTGGTGGGGCCCTTGGGCCTGTTAACTTTTCCGAGTGACTTTCGCGGAGGGGTTGGGAGCGGGGAGTAGGAGTTTAGTGTAGTGGAGGCACGTGGAGTTTACTCGGAGCGGAAGGGTTTTGCGCTGTAGTAGATTTAGCCCCCCCCGGCCACTCACTCCGAACAATGGCGCCCTCGGAACACATTTTCTTGCCCACGTGGGTCCCGTTCCGCCCTCCCTGCCCTGAAGTAGTCGTGGAAGTCCGTTGCGCCGCCCCTGTTCAACTTCTAACGTGCCTTTTTTTCCTCCCCCTCCCGGTGTGTTTTAGCCCTAGAAGACGCCGTCGCAGCCGATCTAGAAGCAGAAGCCGCTCTAGATCCCGCAGTCGGTCCCGCTACAGTCGATCCAAATCCCGGTCTCGCACACGCTCTCGGTCTCGCTCCACCTCCAAGTCCAGGTCTGCCAGGAGATCCAAATCAAAGTCCTCATCTGTCTCCAGATCCCGGTCCAGGTCTAGATCTCGGTCTAGATCTAGAAGCCCTCCCCCTGCCTCAAAGAGGGAATCCAACTCTAGATCCAGATCTAAGAGCCCTCCTAAATCTCCAGAAGAAGAAGGAGCTGTATCCTCCTAGGAACATGGTAATGTACCTCAGGGTCAGCATATGTTGCATGTTACTTTATTATAGTACTTAGGTGGGGTGTTGGGTAGTTTGTAGAGTATTAATAGCCTGAAGCAAGTGGATCCTAACGGGGCACATTGTTAGTTGGTTTTTATTTTCTTGAGCAGTACTTTTTTGCTTATTGGTTTAGGGAAATTAATACCAAAGGGCTTTCTACATGGATTTTCTTTTAAACAGAGAAAATGTTTTATTGAGAGATTAATGGCTTGGTTTTAATAAAATATTGTATGAGACGCAACCTATGATGAAAAATGACTATTTCTTACTGTATTTATCCAACATCTGCATTTTCCCCTTTAAAGCTGCGGTCTCCTGTTTGCTAAAAGAATATTGGCCAGTATTGCAGATTTTAACTGATTTGGCTGATCCTCCAGGGACCAGTTTCTGTGGGCGTGTATTGGAGCAGGTTTGTCTTTAACTGTTAAAGATACACTATCCTTTTATAACGGAAGATCGGTTCAGTGGCCGTTATACTGACTGGAGGTAATAACTGTTCTAGAAAAGTGGCAAATTGCAACGAGAAAACCACGGAAACTTAGGTTTTTTCCTCAAGTTGACATCTTGAAGAGGCATCTAAGGATACACACCGGGTGGGGAAAGGATAGTGTGTCTTTAACCCTTCAAACTGTTTGGTCCTGTTTTTTAAAGGAAAGGGCCTAAGCTAGAATTGAAGTTAGATAATTGTAGCAAAAATAGTTACCTTTTGTGTTTTGAATGCAACTTAGGGTTTAGTTAAGTCTTCAAGAAGTACTAGGTTTATAACTTTTAATAATCTATTGTTGAACAGGCTGAATTGAAGTTAATGGTGGCTTGATCTCCAGCCTGATGCTTACTCTTCTTTGTAACTACATATTCTGATACAGAACCTTACATTTGGCCTCTGAAGTAAAGCAACACATTTGCGGGGGGGAGGTGGAGCACTATGGAAACTCCTAAATCTTAATTAAATTAGGCAAAGCCAGTTGAAACACAACTAGGAGTATACCTGAAGTCATCCCCACAACCAAAAGAGACAAGGTAGAAACCTGGCTGAACTTCTCTTTTTTCAAACCTAGATGCATCACATAAATGAGAGCTTCCATAAAGGACGCCTTTGGGGGGAAAGGATCGCTTGAGTCTTCAGTCCCTTGGAGAGCCCTGGCCCGAGCAACCAGCTGATGAAAAGGTTATTTTGTAACATTTTGTCTAACTTTTTACTTGTTTAAGTTGCGCCTCAAGTGGCAGATTTTACATTTTATGTGCCATTTTGTTGCTGTTATTCAAATTTCTTGTAATTTAGTGAAGTGAACGACTACCGATTTCATTATTGGCTTGGATATTTGAGGTAAAACTTCATTTTTGTTTATATAGTGCTGACTTCTATTTCAAATTAAAACTGATGGCAATTTGCTGCCTCCAGTTTCATACTGAGGAAACGGGAGGCCATGACATGCTGAGTAGCTAACTCTTGACAAAAACTACTTTCAATTTTGTCTTCATTCCTTAAATAAAACCCTGCCAGGCTTAAATTGGAAACTTAACTGTAAATGCTTTTTTTTTTTAATTATTATTACTTTGAATTAAAATAGTATCTTTAAATTCAATTTGATAGAAATCTTTTCAGGTGACAGTTAATATTTGAAAAAGATTGTTTTATCAGCCTCAATTCTAATCTCTTCTCTTATGTATTTTTGTGCACTAGGCGCAGTTGTGTAGCAGTTGAGTAATGCTGGTTAGCTGTTAAGGTGGCGTGTTGCAGTGCAGAGTGCTTGGCTGTTTCCTGTTTTCTCCTGATTGCTCCTGTGTAACGATGCCTTGTCGTGCAGAAACAAATGGCTGTCCAGTTAATTAAAATGCCTGACAACTGCACTTCCAGTCACCCGGGCCTTGCGTATAAATAATGGAGCATACAGTGAGCACATCTAGCTGATGATATACACACCTTATTTTTTCCAGAATGGTAAAACTTTACCAACCTACATATATGAACTCATATATACAAGAAATGTAATGTTAAGACAAAAAATGGTTCATTCCTTTGTAAGTACTGATTGGTGTATCTTTTGCTTAAGACATTCTGTACTATACCCACTGTCTCTGTAGTTAATATTAAACATTTTTTCTGTGTTAACTTTTCTCAACGTAATGTCTGAGTCAGCTTATTTTTAGCTTTGAAAGATTTCTGCAATTCCACTGACAATGTTTAACTTCTCTGTAGTAACTGAACGCATTCTACAGCTACAGATTTTATCTGCTGGGGTGGCTTTAAATTACTAAGGGCAAACTTTAACCAGTATTGTAACTAACCTAAACATTGTATGGCAAGTGGTGCACACCAGAGTCCAAACCCCAAACCGGACAGGTCTGTTGGATGTTGTTATGAAGGTAGACACTGAGCAGTACTAATTACATTTGCAGTGTACTTGCCCTGATGCCACAGGCTGCTGCTTGGTGGTAGCTAATCTTATAACAGTGATGATTTCTGTTTCTTGATTTGGATACCAAATGAATTGTAACTTAAATCATCGTGTGTCAAGGGTTATTGTAATGCTTTGTTAACTTTTATGCATGTATGTTAAATGGGAATGAAAACATTGAATACTTGCAGTCTGGCTTGATTGAGGATTAAAAGTACTTTTCTACAAACGGAGGAGTTTGTATGTTCCAGGGCTGCATGACCAGACTGAGTCATTTAAAAACAAAGGGGCTGGGTTTTGTACGTGAATCTCTGGGGAAAAGCCTCAGTCTTGGGAAACAGATCTGACTCTTCAATACTGAAAGAGTATGGCTAACTCTTCCTCACAGCTGATGTTGTAAGTTCAAGTTGGCTCTTTTGGCGTGTCAGGTGGTTGCGCTCTGTCGTATAGCAGTGCACAAAATGACATTGAGTCTTTGAACTGTGCAATGGTCTTGGGGAAGAAGCACAAATTTCTCAAGCCACAGCTGAACAATCAAACAGCTTTTATTTTTACAATGCATGTTTTAAGGATTATTTAAAGGGATCTGCTTGCCACCAAATATGCATGAGGTTTGCTACAAACAGGACTCTTTTATGCTGGTCTGTGCTACAACACACAGTTCCCAGTTCAGTATCATTTTGTATTGGAAACAACAAGTGGAATAAACTTAAGTACTATCTGCTTGTGCTAGTGAGATGATCATCATTTCAATGGTATGTCTTCCTGGTAGGGAAGAGCTGGCCAAGTGCTCTTTGTCCGCTCCAAAGGAGTGCAAGGGAATGGGAATGCTCCTCAGTTTCCATTTGTAGAGCAAAGCTTCAATAGACCAGTCAGCACTGAGGGAAGGAAATACCAGTGTGTGAAAACAATCCCAGTTTGTAACTGCTGGGTAATTACAGGAGAGTGTCACAAACTTAATTACAGCACTTCACTAAACAGAGGTGGTAACGACTTTCTAGTCAACAGCAAATTGGTAATTCTTGGATGATTATGATCTTGGGCTGCCTTTGGCTACTAGGCCTAGGATTTGGCTAATAGCAGCCTGATGGACAGTCTGAGGAGCTCTGGAATAGGTGCAGTGGTAACTCTGGGCATTTAACACTCCTTAAGAGCTGAAATGGGGCACAAGAATTGAGATTTGAGTCTTAAATGCACAGAAGTGTTTACCTTCTGACTTGATAAGTAGTCCAGAATTGAGCATGTGGGTTCTTTTCCAGCAAGAAGTAAACTGTAGTTAAAATATCTTCAAAGTCTGTATAGTTTGGGAAGATGAAGCAGACTTGGTTAGTTTCTGGGTTCTAGGTAGTGCTTAAATATGCCTGGCTATGTGAAATGTTAATTGGAAATCAATAGGGACCTGAGAAGATGGCCTTGAGTGGTCAGTCTGTAACTCCTTTTTCCACACCCATCCTCTGGTGGTATTTATAACAGCTTAATACTAAATTACCTCAAGTGTAACAAGTCAGTAGCACAGTGTCACCATCAAGGCTGACACCTGCTCTCTTGACAGCGTTCCTGCTCCCACGTGGATGCAAAGTCCTTGCAGTTTGTCACAAATCAAAGATACCAGAGGGGATTAACATACCTTTGGGGTCAAAAAAGATATCTGATCCTAAAATGATGTCTACAGGTGGAAGGGAGAGCAGCTCCGGGGATACGCGCCCCCAGGTGAGTCCCAGGACGGGGACATGGGACAGACCATTCAGTAGACAGCTCCTTCGGCAGCTCTGCAGGCACCGCGGCAGCTCCTCGCTGTCCGACAGCGTCACCTCAGCCCCGCACTTCGCGGCCAGGACACCAGGCAGACTCACACCCGCTCCCAGCTGGAACCAAAGCGGGGCATGGAGCAGGAATGGGGGAGATAAGAGGGACCGCGAGGGATGAGGGGCGCGTACCTCCAGTACCCGCTTTCCGGGAAGGCTTCCCCTGTGGGCCCACAGGTACTGCGCCAGCACCACGGCGCAGGGCCACACGTAAGTTCCGTACTGCGAGTCCGGCACCTGCAACACAGTGCGCGGTGCTGAGGGGCCGGGCCGGGCTCTGCCGCCCCGCGTTACCCCGGGCCGGGCCGTACCTCAGGGACGCGCAGCGCCATCGCCTCCCGCCCCGCCGAGAAGCGGTACCGCCGCACACGCGCCCGCCGCTGCGGACCCGGCTCCTCCATGGCCAATCACGGGCGGACACGTCAAAGCATCAGGCACCGCGGACCAATCGGCAGCTTCTACGGGCGTGGCGTCACGGAATGGCGGCGGTCGGGTTCCTCAGCGCGCAGCTTCCCCGCGGGGGGCGCGGTTAAAGCCGCGGCGCTGCCCCAAGGGAACCGCGAGAGCCCCGCACGAACCGCGGGCACGCGGCTATCAGGGAAGCAGCGGAGCGCAGCCCCGCCGGGAGGAGCGGCCAAGGGGAACGTGGGGTCCTGGGGCGCTCCCACCGAGAGCTCCGGGGCTCCGCCGGGAGGAGCCGCCAAGAGGAAGGGGTGATCCTGGGCCGCCGCCCCCCCCCCCGGTGCCGGGACCCTGCGCTCCGCCCGCGCCTTCCGCAGCACCAACATGGCGGCGTAGCGCCGTTACCCGCCTCAGCCAATGAGCGCGAGCGGGCGGGCGATGCGTAGCGGAAGTTGGGGGCGCAGGGAGCCAATGGGAGGGCGGCGTGGGCGGGGCCGCGGCGACGGCGGCGCCGAGGGGGTGAAATTTCTCGAACGTGCGGCGGCCGCGGCG
>JANRGW010026271.1:17500-19473 GCA_024733675.1 Psilopsiagon aymara | reverse complement strand
TTTTAATTTGATTATATTTTATACGTGCTTAGTCATGGCCATACAATTTTAAAATCAGATCTATCAGAGGGACACAGACCTTCGGGGAGATCTTGTGGTCCTGTCTCGTAGTGATGCTAGTATCTGCTTCATGTGCATTTAACTTTGATGAAACGAAGGGGAGTTTATGTGAAAGAAACTACTAAGTGCACTCTGTAATGTTTTCACAAGTGTTTTTATCATGGTAACATCTTGTTTACTTTAGTTGCCTGCCTAAAACTACTTGGAACATGTTAAGAAAACATTTCGAGAAAGCTCCTACAAAGAGGCTTTTGTTCAGCAGCAACTGTGAGACTGCTCGGCTCACAAAGGTGTTAACTTTCAACCCCTTAAGCACTTCCACATGAAATTCCAGCAACTATGTTTGTGGTTTTGGAAAAACAAAGTGTATATTAAAGAAACCAGGTATATGCTAATACATGTTGAAGTAGGCCGGAAATCATAAATTGTTTCAAAGGCATTAATTGCTATCATTTGCATGTCAGGCTGTTCCGCGGTGAAATCATCTGCAGTTAGCACAACAGAGACCTTTTAATCAAATAGGGTAGCGAGGGCAGAGGAAAGGCCAGTCTGTAGGTGGCTTTTTAGGGTTTTAAGCGGCTTGCAGGCTTAGTTCACCTCCCTGCTCCCAGGTCCTGCTGCCGCCTGGCCCATTCTGCTTGCTGGGATGCCAGCGAGCGTTTGATTTCCCAGGAATTTGTGGAGCTGCCGTTCAAATGTCAGTGTTACCGGTTCTCTTAACACCTCCCTCATAACCTTCCCGGCCTGGCAGGGGGGTTCAGGACCCCTGAGGTGGCAGCGGGAGGAGGAAGAGGAGGCCAGGGTGGCCCAAATCCCACAGTGCCCTCTAGTGCTCCCGGGGATGCTCGTAGGGAAACTTTGCAGCAAGGAGCCCAAAAGTAGCATCCCTTCATAAAACCTTCATTCCTCTCCTTAGCAGGTCAGACAGCTCCGACTCACTCATCTCATTTTTAGTTCTAGGCACACATATAACTGTTTTACCCCTTTGGATGAGCGTTCATCTTCTTCTACCATAAAACACCTTGATGCCTGCCCACTGACATACTTGTGTGTGGCGCACGCATTGCGAGGCACATTGTCTTGCATTATTGCATTTTATATCTTAAGGTGCTCTTAGTTTATGCTTCACATTATAATTTCCGGTGTGTAATCAGAAAGCATTACTTAAGAGACAAGGATCGTCTTTGTTTCATACTTTTATTGACACTGTCTACCATATTACTGCGATGTCTAAATGGTAAAATTTATTATTAGCAATAGTGTCACAAAAGTCTGAGACAGCGATTTTCCTTTCAATAAAAGTAGTTAAAAACCTTTTAGAAAATCCATAATTTTGATTGCTGGTACTTCATAAATGTATAACTGGTACTTTTTAGCTGTCTCTTTAGGGAAAAATGAGTTTTATCACCTGCAGTACCTGGGTTAATGAAATTGTGTGTTGGAATTTAGCCAGAATGAAAGATGAGATCATTCGGTGGCACTAATATTGGCAACAGGTCTCATAAAAAGGTTCGACTCTTTTTAAAGAATTGTCATTAGGTTTTCCTCTCTTTTTTTTTTTTTTTTTTTGTGAGGATGGGGGAGAGAGTCAAATTATTTGTCATTTTTGAAGTTTTTGTGGTTCTGAGATTTTTCATCTGCTGTAATATCCAAACCCAGTGACCTAAAAGCCTCCGCCAAGGCCAAGAGAAACACAACAGTGTCCATCAGTGCCTAGTAAAGGAATTTACTTGCTTCAGATTTCAGCTCCAGTTCCTGTTTCAGCCCTTTAAAAATCACGACTCTCAGCTCAAATTTGAAATAATGCTGCTTCTTTCTCATGGTCCTCTGTGTTTGATTGTTTGTGGATATTAGCTGTCCAGGAAATCCCATACTTAGAGATATAAATCCAAAATGATCTTGTTTTTCCGCAG
>JANRGW010026271.1:0-12500 GCA_024733675.1 Psilopsiagon aymara | reverse complement strand
ATGGGAATATATTGAATGTGATGCAAAGGTATAACCTGTTTGTGTAACTGCCTTCCCAAATGTTTTTGAGTCCTTTCTGTCTCCCTGCACCTCGCTGCTCTAGCTGGGCAGCTTTGACAGTGTGTCTGTGTGTAGGCAAGAGGTTAGCAAAGAAGGGGAAATTAAAACAATGTTGTACATTATATAGTTACCAGCTATTGAAAATCCTATTTTGTATGCAAGACGGCAGCGTAGAGATATATGGAAAGCCTTGGGCTAAGTACAGAAGATAATTACATTTGGAATTTTACTGAGTTAAGTCATTTATAGCTTCAAATAGTTGGAGAGAAAAATCAGCAAAACCACACTTAAACTTCTTGTTGTTACTTTTCCAGATAAGCATTTTAAAAAAATGCCTTTTATCTTCTTATCTTACAAATTACCCTTTTTCTTTTATAGATATTTCTTAAATTTTACTTTCAGGAACACGCTGGTCGTGACACTCTTTCACTGTTGGCTGAAGCAATATAAACTATTTTAATGCAACTTTTATAAAAATCAAACTACCAGTCATAAAATATCAGAGTCTTGCAGAAAACGTTATGAGAAAGGGTCTGTTGTTTTAACAAGTTTCTCAGGAATTAGGGAGAAAAAATCTGCAGTCTTCCCTGTAAACTGAGATACGAGATAATCTTTTACCAAGGTGCAGTACTATTCAGGCTGAAGGTAAATTTAGATTTTCCATTTACAGTCAGCTTGAAAAGCATTAATCCTTCTCTCCTGCAGTCACTGGGAATCGCTGTGCCTGGAACTACAGGAGGATGCCCTGTGTTAACAGTTGGGCAGGACAGAGATGATACTTGGTTATCACCATAAGCTCTTGACAATATTTTGGAAAGATTTACCAGTGGTGCATTCTGTTGATTGTCATAAGTGACTCATAGTTACAGCTTTCCACCCATTTAGTGGTAGGGAACACATCAGCTTAGAGTCACTGCATGGCATAAGGTTCCCACGACGAGAGCATAATTTCAAAGTGGTGCAAGAGCCAGAGAGTTCTGGATTTGTTTTTAACAATCATACTAGCACAGTAAATAGGATGAACTGGAGGCTTAATTTAGACAGGGATGTTGATAACAAAGTGAAACCATCTGTGCATTGGCCAGCAAGGTTAGGTAGAGGAGGAGGAAGGTGGTCCTGCTTCTGAAACTCCTCCCTTCTCCCTTTTCTTTTGTCCTGTGTATCAGTCCTCTGATACTGTAAAAAGAAAAATAATCTGCCTCAATAATGAACAAGGATTTGGCCTCCAGTACCTACTTTGTCTGGCTGTGACCTGGTTTTGCTCAGAATCATCATAAAACCGAAGTCTGGCCCAACAGCAGGGTTTTTAGTGACGTGGTCTGCGGCTCTCAACATGTTGCAGCAGGAGCGGTTGGACTGAGACCATTGACCTGATACTCCTGCAGTGGAGCAGTTATCAGTGGGGTGGTGACAAGGCCTCTGACCAACTGTTTGAGTTTGGTGAGCTAGATAGAAGAGGGACCCTTAGCCTTTCCCATTTGACACCCGGTGCTCAGCACTGATGAGAAGCTTTGCCTTCTGGTGGAGCTGTGAAGTATCACATGCTGTTCAGGGTCCAGGACATGGTAAGATCTAAGTGCTACACCATTTCATGTACAGCTCCCTCAAGACGGGAGTAGAATTTACCGCATTGCTTCCTCCTGGGGGATGCATTTAAGGTTTTGAGTGTGATGGACCCAAATGCAAGCGTTTCTTTTCTTTATGCTCTTATTTATTTTATGCACAGTAGTTTTAGCAGTGCCATTGACTTAGAAAGTGCAGTATCTGATAAAGAAAGTAATTTTTGCATCAACTTTTTTTGAAAAAGACCAAACAAAAAAAAAAACAAAACCAAAACAAGTCAGATCTGGTTTGCATTTGATTGCAAATGCCCCTTTGCGGAAGTATCTCGAAGCTTTGGGCTCAGCATTTCCATCACAAACATACTTAAAATATCACAGAAAGGTAGAGATCTTCTCATATTTCACTTTGTTTAAACCATCTTGACATGATCATTTGTTGTCTTTATAAATAGTGAGAATTGGGCTGCTGGGTAAAACACAAACACAGGAACTTATCCCTATCCTTAGCTAGTTCTTAGCAGCACCACCTTTGAGTGAAAAAACATCCCAGGGTGTCAACAAGGCCATGCTATGTTTTAAAAAGTATCTCCTTATGGGAGAAAATGAAGACAGCTGGCCATTTTCAGTGTATGAAAACACTGTTTGGGCCTGTTTTCCTAAAGCATCCACTGACACTCTTGAAGTGGATCCTAAACCTTTCTAGTGCACAGCCCAACTAGGCACGTAATGGAAGGAAAGAAGCTGTGTCTTGGTTGTCTGTTGCATCGTCCATGACTGGCTTCCTTCTCCTTTGTCCTTGGTCTGTCCAGAATCCTGCTGCTGAAGTGATCTCTGTTCTTCATGTTCTGACCATGTTGCTCCTGTTCAGCGCCCCCCACTGGGTTTCTGTTTCACACCCCTGGTCCTCGCTGTTATTTTATCTCTTTCTTCCTGTGTTATTTCTCCATCATCTGTGCCTAATGCCTCCCTTTCTTGCTCCTTGAATACCAGGCTCCTGTTCTGCCTCCTTACCTTGGGTCCCTTCTGGCCTGTGCTTTCTGTGCCTTCCCTCTCCTGCCATTTCTACCTGTGTAGGTTCAGGATTTAACCTCTCTGGAGCAAAGCATGTGTCTTGGTGTTCAAGTTTGCAAAGCATGTGCCTTTCTCAAGATGTGTTTCCTGCTGCACCACAGTCAGGCATCTGCATCATGGTTGTACCCCACAGAGGTGAGAGAAACCTCACAAAATCAGGCGTATCATGAAGAGCTGGGTGGCCATCTGAAACCTCCCACCATACAGAGCTTTCCAAATGGATCTAGGAAGAAAGAAGGAGGCTTCAGATGGGACTGTGTTCTGGTCTTCACACCCCCTTACATATATGGCAGCACAGTCCTTGTCCAAGAGCACTGTCAGTAGATAAAGAGCATTTTCGTGCATGTCTACTGGTAATCCCCATTTCTGGAGCATCCGGACTCCAATGAGAGCCACCACTGAGAATTTGCTCCCGTCGGTGACCACACAGGCCTTCATGGCTTCTTTCGTATGACCCTGTTGACCAGAGGGGGCTACTAGTGACATTTTAGTTTATATCTCTACTGCTTCCTGACCTAAGGGAAAAACAGTTTAAAGAAATTCTTCAGATTTTTTTACTTCTCTTCAGTGCTTTGAAACTGAGAGACCTCTATTTTTCATAATTTAAACTCCTGCCTAACTGGGTGAGTGTTTGAATTCCTAGACTATGACAGAATGCTAGCATGTGTCTGCCTGAAATGTCGAGAGGATCTTTAATAACCCCCGTCCACCAGAAACGGTGTTAAAAGCCTTGCTAAGATGATGAGTGAAAACACTGCAAACAAGGACCCCGGTGCTCGGAGGGAGGTGCACCGCTCTGTTTGGCTGCAGGGGCCCGGAGGAAGCGCGGCAGGGTGTGCCCAGGGCTGCCCGGGTGCCTTCCCTCCTGCCGCCGCACTGGTGCAGGCAGGAAGCTTTCAGGTGCCTGCCTCTATTTGTTTTGGCTAGAAGATGTTGTTCTTCTGTAGTAGCCTGCAGACCAGAATTTAATGCACAGATGACCCCGCCAGGCAGCCCGGTGCGCCCAGCAACTGCTACAGATGAGAGACTGCACAACAGAGCTGCACTGAGAGCACAGCTGTTTCTTGGGTTTAATTTGGTTTGTGTGAAGCACGGCAGCTGAGGGGTGAAACCTCTCCTTTCTCTGAAGAGGTCCTCAGAGGACTCTCAGGGGGAGAAGTTTCTGCTGCAGTGCTATGATAAGAGCCCGTCGCTGTTCTTTGGCTCTTGTGAAGTCTTCAGCTTCCTGTGAAGTCCAGCGCAGATCTGGTGATGAGATTGCAGATCTGCTGTGAGTGTCAGGTTCTCTCTCTTGCCATTGAGGGTTTTGACCAAGGAAAGAGCAGCTGATAGAAAAGCCCAGTGATTTTGCTTTTGCACTTCCAGAGCACGTAGTGGTCGCACCATTTTTTCCTATATTTAATTCCTGTCTTGGAAACCCACGTGCCAAGTTTTATCCTATCACAGCGCCTTTCTGGCACAGTCAGAAACCCCTGGCCTGGCAAACAGCAACACAGCCTTGACCGTAAGGATACAAATGAGGATTTATGACCAAGTCTCCTGTTATATACTCTTATCCCAACTTTATTGTTACAAACAGATGATGGTGATAAGGTGGGCAGGTTGTTTAAAGTGTTGCTGGAATGCAAGCACAGCTCTCCTCTTGGCACTGGGAATCTGGCTTGTCTGAAGCAAAAAGTCTGCAAAAGTTGTCATTTGTAAGAACCTGGTCCAAGTCCTGCTGGAAACCGGAGCTTTTACATTGGGCATATAGGTTAATAACACCCCTTTTTTCATTAGTATTATTTCTCAATATTTTTCCACCATATTTTTTTTTTTTAAAAAGCAGCTGGAAAAAGTCCTGTTGCACATACAAAAAAAATGGTTTCCAAAAATAATGAAATTTAGTGTCTGTCCAGTGCATTGAAATGCATTGGGAAGCCTTCCTGGCTAAGGGTGTCAATGGTGTGATCCTGAGGCAGCAGCTGTGGCCTGGTGCAAATCTCATCCATAAAGTAGAAGAGACATCTGCAGCAGGAGCTTTGCCCCAGCTCTTGGGCATGATGTGACCCGTGAGAAAGGGTGAAAGTATTGGTCCTGTGACATTAGGTGCCCTGAGACAAGTGCTCTGAGGTGGTATCTGTATGCTGTTAGCCCTTCCCATCCTGCTGCCTGCAGGTGTATGCCAAAGGGATGCTGGCAACCCACCTTGCTGCTCCTGCCCACGCTCAGGGTGCCCCTGCTCAGGTTCCCAGCCTGGCTGCCCTGGATGACCCACTGAGGGGCTGTGCTGCCTTCTCAAGTAAAAGCAAGATGCTTTCAAGAGCTGAGACTGCCTGATGTGCCCCATGGAGGTGCCTCATGTGGTTTAACCACAGCTGCCTTGGCATTTGCTGCACATGCCACAAGGTCTGTAGGTGCTGTAAAAGCCGTGGTCCATTTGTGCCACTCGTTTTGTGGTCTGAAAGGAGGCAAAGGCATCTCAGAGCTGCTGCCTTGCTTGCTTTCTGCTGTGCCTCCTGAGCTGGAGTGGGGCTGGTTAATAAACATGATTCACTGTTGTCTTTTAGCTGTCAGGGCTAGAGTGAAGCTCTTGGTGCCAGCAGGTCTAGCTCTTCTCACTCGAGGGCTAATGCATTTTGCTTTGGGAAACGGTGACACCCAGCACCATGCGTTAGCTTTACCTCACGAATAGACCATATACAATTTCCAAACTACTCAGCAATAAAACTCTTCTGTCTCATGCCTCGGTGCCAGCTGTTTAATTAGGAATAAGCAGAGACTGGGTTTTATTTGTGTGAGTAACAGAGGATATTTCTTTTCCTCCCTCCTTTCAGCTTGCAAAAGATAAAGAGCGCCTGCAAGCCATGATGACACACCTGCATGTGAAGTCAACTGAACCAAAAGCCACCCCTCAGCCCGTAAGTACCGAACTGTGCCAAGTGCAAATAAAACCTCACAACAAACCTCTCTTTCCTGTTCCCCGCTGGGGCGCATGATGCAAAATGTGGCCTGCTTCAGAGCTGGCCATGGTGATGAGATGCAAAATGCTGCTTTGCAGAAGGCACTGATATGGGCACCTGGGTTTCCTCATCCCCTTCTCTTCAGGGAGTTTGAAAGGAGTTTTGCTTTAAAGCTGATGGATTGAGCTTTTTTCTGGCCTTGCGTAGTAGCCTGCAAGTTGCTTTGCATCAGTCCAACTTGTATGAAATCTTAGGAAGTGTTAGGAAGGAGATGTAATTAAATTATATTTAGTATATTTATTCTGCTTTCTCCCTGTCTGACAGACATTTACAGTAGAAGAGACTCTAGCTGCATGTTTTGATGTTAATCACGGTTAACGAGTATCAGGTTTTATCCTGTTGAAACTGAGAAGGGAAACCTCCACCCCAGAGAAGGGACCTTCTTGCCTTTTAAAAAAGAGGGTACAGGGGAAGCAAGGAGCTCTACAGCCCAGGAAAACTCTTGGGTAGGCCCAAACCCAGACAGACCCACCACCTCCTTCCCTGACCAAAATGCCTTTTCTTCAGCTGTTGTTTTCTCCCAATCTCTTAATGCTGAAAATGTTCCTCAGAGCTTCCAATGATTATTCAAAATGGAAAGAGTGCTCTGCTTCCTGATTTTAAGATTTGTAAGATTTAAAGGTACGCTGGCTTTATTTGATTTTGCTTTGAGTCATTGTGTGAAAATTAATTGAGCATTGACAATCTATAGTTAGTACTAGCAATTTTAATCAATATGCAATGATGCAGCATAATGACAAAAGTATTGGTTTATCTGTTTTGACTGATTTTTTTTCTATAAATAAAGCAAACACACACCCATATATGTGTGATTTATGGTGATGGAAATAAAAAGGAGTCAGACTATTAACCCAGCAAATATGGTAGCCTGCCAAGATGCAGTTGGTAGACAAAATTAATGTCTGAAACAGAACACATTACAGAGATAGAGAACATAAAATCATTAAACACTTCGCGCACACATTTTTACTAGAAAAGGATTTCTCAGTTTCCATGTAGTTGGAAATAAATGGCTGCAGAAGTGCATAGGGAGGCTACTAGACAGAAAATTGCAGGCTATTCAGCAACACTGGAGCAGATGTCAAAGTCAACCGGAAATTTCAGTTCCTTCTTGGAGAGAGTTGAGTGGTAGGTATAAACCCTTCCATTTAAGCTGTTGAGATGCCTAAAATTGCTTGATCCAGTGGATACCAGCCCTCTAGAATAGCAGCTACTTAACAGTGTCTATAAAAATAGCATTCTTCTAGTTCCTCGCATCCATCTCAGCCTGAATGCAAATGCTTCAGCGCATTGTTGGCAAAGTGTGTAGACCCAACAGAATGGGGAGGAGGTTTGGTTTCTATAGCTCTTACTGGATTAAAAATTAAAGCAGCGGAATAATCTGGAAGTCTCAAAGCACTCTGCCTTGAGGCCTTTCATAACAGCTGTGCCCCTCAGGAGGAAGGATTAAAAACTAAAGGGAGGAAATCATAAGGCGGCGAGCAGTGTTTGGCAAGGCGGCTCGTGATCGATGCTCGGCCGCAGAGGGCAGGGAGCTTTCGCGGGTGTTGTAGGCTATGGAGATACCAGGCGGTGTCGCCAGGAAGATTACTGTTAACAGCTAATAAACAGGGAAAAGGAGTGGGGGAAAAAAAAAGTGAACACAGGGGGAAAAGGGCTGTCTTGATTAGTATTAAAAATGTTTTACATTCTGGAAAATTATAGCTTTGTTGGGGACCTCCTACTAAATTTATTTTTAACTGCTCTATTGAAAATTCTGTACCACTAGTCAACATTATCTCTCAGTTGCTCAGCACAGTGTTTCTTTATTAAAAGAAATAGGCATGAATATTTTTGACTGAAAAATTAATAGCTTTTGAATTCATACACAGCAGGTTTTCTTTTGCAAAGAAGTCCAATATCGCTGCACAGCACTTCTATAACCATTTATTTAGAGTCCAAGTCAAACCTTTGACAGCTAGAGCAGTGTTACAAGCCAACATAAAGAACTCCAAGATGTAAACCAACAATAGGCAGTCTGTGTGAGGTTTGCCATTGTCAAATACATAGATTGTTTGGATTAGTTTATGTAAATGTACTGTTGTATTACCCTTTGGAAAAAAAAAAAGATCACATTTGTGTATGAAAAGTGGTTTCGTTCACAGGCAGCATTATAAATTCCTTATCCTTTAACTTACATGTTAGAAGTAAAAATTGGTGCCTGACAGGCCTATATTGTGTGGCACTCTGTTGTTGGATTGAAACTGCCTTCTTTTCATTTATTGAAATATAGAAAAATTTATTATAGATACCATCTGATAAATCAGAAATTATTAAAATATGTATAGGTGAAGCATTTGAAAATTAATTATAAAATGTAGAAGTATAGTGTTTTGCATAAATTGTGCTTTCCTAGTGAAAAAAATACACAGGCGTTGCATAGACTGTGCTAGACCCTAGTCCTTTTAACTCAGTGGGCTAGGACTTTGGTAAAAAGATCTGATGACCATTATTGCAATGCAAAGTATTCTTTACATCCAGTAATTAATTTTTTTCTGCCAACATAACTAATGCAAGGTGTACATTAGAATTAATATGTTATGGTACATCAGTGATTTTAAAGGAAAGAGCGTCTGCAAATCCAAACATAGCAGTGAATTGCAATTTGAATTTGCAGCCTTTTTGTGACTGGGGAAATGTTTTTACTTGGCTTAAAGGATCTCAATGCTTGTTTTTAAGCTGCTTTGTTACTGGCAGGTAAAATTGGTGACCGAATGTTCACGTTAACCTCGTGCTGTTTGTAACCCACACCGACCATTCCTTGTCTTTGCCTTTTGGGCTTCAGGTGGTATCTGCACAACTGGATTTGGACCAGGTGGATCATAGCCTGGTTCTTGATGGTTGTGCATCAATTCAGAACTTGCCCACAGATTGTGTGCACCAGGATAGATGTGCCCATCCATCCCATTTGGGTGGCTTTTAGCTCCTTCCAGTAATTTTAACCTTGGGAAGGGCGGTGGAGTGGTCCATGCATTTCACTACACCAGTCCACTAAGACATCTGTTCAATAGAACTCTTTTGTCCTGTTAAAGCTGATGAGATTTTAGCATTTTCTTACATAGTGTAGTGGTGGATGGCCTAAATTGCTACGAGGTAGGTGTGAAGGTTACTGATGATGCCTGGTGTACTGCAAAGGTCTTCCCTGCTTCTGAGGAGCTACTGGGAAGGGAGAGCCCATCAGGAGCTGCAGTGCTCAGGGCCACCTTCAGAAATGTCCAGCTGTATAATTAAAGTGCCCAATGGTGCAGCACTTTAGAAGAAAGTGGAAGTATCTCACAACTTGGAACAGGCAAAGTTGTTCCCTGTTACTGCTATGAGTGTTGGTTTGGTGTGATACTAAACGGCCTGAATATAGCAAGAACAAAGCTCTCTGTGCAGCAATTGGCAGTGACATTTTTGTATGGTGATATTTTTTTCTCCAAGGTAAAACCCAGAAAAAACCCTACCAAAACCACAACACAAAAGCCAGAATGATTTCTTAAGAACTGTCATTCTGGTTTTGCTATTAAGATACCTCCCCCTACGTGCTATTTTCATTGATGTTAGAGATCAGTATAATAGGTTGAAATGGAAATGTGCTTTCTTTTGGGGGATTAACTTGTGTTGAAGTTCATAGGAAGGAAAAAGAAAAAGCATCAAGCAACAAGTAATTCTGCATGGTGGGTGCTATAGCTGTCTTTTAAAAATAGAAAACTTTGGGAGAAACTTTTGGCACTTTAAATAAGAAGCGCTGTTAAATATCCCCTCTTCTATGTATTTTTTTTACCCTAACCATAGCAGTTATGATTGTTTTGAAATACTGTTTTTAGCAACTGTAATAACAAAGCATTAAAAAAAAATAGTCTTTTAACTGCTGAGGTAATGACTGAGCATTTTAGCTGCTGCAGCCGGACTTGATAGTTAGAAAAAATAACGATACGCAGCAATAAAGAGAGATTCTCAAGCACAACAAAAGCTGTTTTTATATACTGGTTTTCATTAAGTCTCACTCCTCAGCTTCAGTTTCCTTAGTATTCCTGCCAATAACAACACCTGCTAAGTGATTGCTGCCTGCCAGGCTCTGCATCTAGTGCACTAATGTGTCCAGGCTGAAACGGGAGAGGAAGACACATCATTTAACAAAGTTTCAGGCCCCGTGTTAGCTTTCTCTCCCACCCTGGGTGTCAAGAAAAGGAATCTCTGCTCCGGGGTGTTTCCAGCCCAGAAACTCAGTACAGATAAATCCTCAGTCCCAGATGGGACCAGAGCAGCAGCATCTATCACAGAGGAGTCAGTGACCTGCAGCAGTGGGTATGGCCCCATCACATTAGAAACATATATATATATATATATATATATATATATACACACACACATATACACACATATATGCATACCCATATATAAAATTCTTTTTTTTTTAATCCCAAAAGAGTTTCAGGAGCTTTTTTATGTGCAGCCACCATTGTCACGTAAAATGTTTACACAAAAAGAAATGAGACTTATCCCTAGTGGGAGAGCCACTTACTGGAAATCTTTTTTTACAGGGTGAAGGAGAAGGTTACCTCTCTGCCTTGTTTATATTTAAAGAAAATAAAGATACTCAATCTTCACGTTTAATGGGAAGACATGCCTATTTCTTAAAAGAGAAAGTTAATAATAAAATCCTAAGAAGGATATTGAATGCTAAAACAATGACGGTTTTCGTGATTAAGTAAAAACAGTGTGAGGAAATGTTCTCAAAACTCAGAACTGAACGAAGCACCTGACAAAGTTTAGTGACTGAATTTGCAGAATTTTAGGACCTAAAACTGTTGTGGGCTTTCGTGGTTTTCCTGTTGGTGTTTATTTATTTCTTGGTGTTTTGGGGGTTTTTGGCTCATGTGATTGCTCTTTCGGTTTTTTTTTCACTAAAGGCTGGAGGAAATCCTTCCCCATCCCCAGTACAAACACTACAAAATCATTTAACCCTTTGGTGCAGGGGCTGTGCTCTCCAGTGTACTTGGAGGATGCCCCATGTTGTGCCTCACTGCGGTACAAGAGTTTCTGCTCATTGGAGTGCTCACTCCGTGACTTAGGCTCCCTTCCCCTCTGCCAGCTGTGCTACCTCATCCAAAAATTGCGGTATGTGGGAAACTGGCTGCGTACAAAATACCAACATGATCAACTTTTCTAATCATAGTAGCTTGTTTTTAAATAGAAAATGCAAACAGGGAGAAACCGTGTCAAGTTTCCATCAGGAAAAGAAACCCTCCCAGCCCGGTCCCTCCCTGATCTTTGCCCTGCACAGTCATCCGTGGACGCTTTCACATTTCTAATTAATGCCAATATTAAGAATTAATAGTTTACCATTCGGATTAATAATTCAGGATGGCAACAAAACCAACACCATCCATAATTTGTTATTCTGCTCTAATTCACAACCGATTTTTCAGTCTTTGTGCTATAGATGCAACAAAGGAAGCAGCGGCGAAGGTCTACGGAAGGAGAGCAGCCTTCTCCTCCGTTACCCTAGCTTGTGTTTTGGTAACGGCACAGGCAGGGATGGACCCCGGCTGGAAAAGGAGAGTGTCATCAAATAAAACACAGAAAAAGGAAAAACTTCGCTAGCGATCGACAAGGTCGTGTTTCATTAACTTGTTGGTTCAGGCTCGCAAATGGTCGTCAGAGGTGAAACGCAGCAGACTTGCTGCGTTCCAGCTTTTTGTTCTCTCCTTCCTCACAGACTGCAGTCATGTTTAATTTGGAAACTGGGCTCCTTTGGCAAATTAGCAATTAGAACAATTTTGTGGGAATATGTATATGTGTCATTAGGTTTCCTGCAAATTAATAGCAAGAGCAGAGGTCAGGCAGAAATTTTCCACTTGACTGCAGCTCCTCTGTTGAGATTTGGCACTTTGTTTTGGAACGGCCACAGCTGCTCAAAGCCACAGTCTTCCTTTAGGAACTGTCTTTTAATTAGTTTACCTCATAGCCATTATTACAAATATTACTGCCTCCCCTCCTTGAAATAAAATTACTGTTTCTACAAAATATTCCGGTGACATCTTGCACCACTGCACATTGATGGTGGGGTCACTTGGATGCAGCGTTTAATCATTAGATCACCTCCATAAGCATCTCCTAATTAGAGTCCTTACAATACAATTTTATCTGGTAATTAGCTGAGATTGGCTGCTTCCTCTGTAGCTTATTAGTGGCAGCCCAGCAGTGGGTGTGAATCACAGTGTCATTTGTCAAGCCTGTTAAAGCCCCCCCTCCTTTGCTCGTCCTCTTCTGTGTTTATTCCTACTTGCTACCTATGCTGAAAAGCCTAAAGAAATTTAACTCAATTCAAATTCTTTAAGCAGGGAACAGTGACCTTTGTGGATCCTTTCTCGCAGTTCCTAGCAGAAGCAGATTAAATGTTAAGTTTTTACACATTAAAAAAGGAAGGGGACTCTTTTGAAATGGAGTAGTTGGAACCGTAATGATGAAGCACGAGCAGTGATCTTTGCAACAGGAGGGCCCGGCTGCCGAGCCTGCACTGGAGATGGGCACTTAAAATTGATGCAGATTTGCTTGCAGTTATTGGACTGTTAAAATGTCCATTTAGAAACTGAGATAAAATACAGTAGATTTAACTTCATGGTGAGACCTGTCAGTTGTACTATAATTATCGTCACTGGTCCTTTTATCATATGTAATAGATGAATAACAGGGAGACATTACTATGTACATGTCCCTAATCAGTGTCCTTAAATCATGCCAGTCAACAAGCGGACCGGGCGGTACGTGGCGGCAGTGC
>JANRGW010026270.1:0-48131 GCA_024733675.1 Psilopsiagon aymara | reverse complement strand
AAAAGAATATTAGAGAAAATATACAGGGCTTTCAGTCAGAGGTCCACGTGCAGCCCACTTCCCATTGAAATCAAATGGCAGAAGTTTGCTTGAATTTACATTGAGGAAAACAAGAAAAGCTCTTTGCTCACTCCAAGCAGTGCTGTTATCAAGAGAATCTTGTCATAACAGACTGAGGCCAGGATTTTCAAACATAGTTAATTGGTTTGCTTGCTTGCTTGAAGCATGCTGAGCAGAGCTGCTTTTGGGAAGGTGTGAGAAATAGTGGAGCACCAAGGAACCCCCATGCTAGTCCTGGGAGACTTAACCAACTCCCCAAGGCTGCTTCGAAGCATTTGGTCCATCTGCTGTCAGATCAAACTCCAGAAGATAAATCAGGGAATTTTGACTTGGACAAGCACAGATGAAGTGTGTGGTGTTTCATAGAGTCATAGAATGGTTTGGGTTGGAAAGGACCTTAAGATAATGTAGTTCCAACTGCCATGGGCAGGGACACCTCTCACTAACCCATGTCACCCAAGACTCCCTCTAACCTGGCCTTGAACACTGCCAGAAAGTCTCCTGTTAAGTCTTCTGGGTTGCCAGGTTGAGCATCTCCATTGCTCTGTCTTCTTTTGTATGTAGACAGGCATGCACGGGCCAAAGAATGGAGATGCCTCATGTTAGTTTAGGATTTCAGGATGAGTGGAGTTTACCAGGAGAGGTGGTAAGTTCAGGGACCTAAGGAGTTGTGCTTGGAAGATACGGTTGAAGGACTCCTGTAGTTCGCAATGCTACTTGGGAACTGGATAGTCAAGTACTGCCAGCTCCTGGATTAGCTTAAAGTTAATAGAGTGATGGCGAGTGCCCAAACATCCTTGTAATCCTACATTTGCAGGCAGTTTTCAGCACAGAACAGACAAAATAAAATGTTTTTTTTAGAAACAACAGACCCTGCAGGTCTCTGCCCTTGCCACTGGGTGTATGAAATTTAAAATACAGAAGAACCCCATATAAATAACATAGTTGGAGAACCTTGAAAGTAGCAAGAATGTGTGAGACTTTGATGCATTTTTATCCTTTTAAAACAAAACAGATGCTGAGGGGAGGCTATAAGAAGGCGTCTCAGAAAGACTGGTGCAAAAAACATTGGAAGAACTGAAAAACTTGCTTTTTTCCAAGAGAACAAGCAAGGAAGTGGTCCTACAAACTGTGGGTGTAGAAATGCATCTTACGGAAAAGCCCTGTTTTGGTGTGATCTGAAATCGCAGACCTGGGAATGAAACGAGTGCATGGAATGCTCCATACATCACCACTCTGAGTCTGAAAAGAAGTTTCAGATGAACACAAAGGGACGATTTTAATGTCTTGAAGCTTACTTAGGAGATTGCCTCCAAGCTGAAGAGCTCTTGCTTGAGTAAAATCATTGTATATGGGCATGATCAATCTGCAAACACTACAAGTGTTTGTGTCCTTTTCATAAGGCCTGTTTTCCCAGTGGATCTATAACTCCATATTCAATCCATTATTGGTTTCTGTGGAAAGCAGTGTACAAAAACATACTGTAGGAAAATGAAGTGGTCCTTAACTTCAGCACTGTTCTTTACAAAAGAATTTTTCTGACACTGGCAGTCTTTAAGGGAACATTTAGGGTTGTTCTGGGGGGTGGGGGGGGGGGTGGATAGTCTCAGTCAAACCCAGGCCCACATTCATTTTAGAAGTCTTTGTACTTATCATCCAATTACCAGTTAATTTACGAACATCATCATTTTCATTTAAAAGCACTGTTTCTACAGGTGGGGTTACTTTCTAAATAGCCAGTGGCTGCAGCAGGATGGTACTTCACACTACTTTGGCAATTCACAAATGTCTGCATTTTTCAGGCTTTGGTGGATTCATCTGCAATGTGCTTGTGCCATTGGTATTATCCTTACTTTAAAGATGTGGCAGTAGAGATACAACACTTTATCCACGATCAGCAAGTCCCATCCTCTCTTACTTGGCCGATTATGCTGCACAACTCCGCTGCTGATACACATTGACGAACTGTGTCTACCATTAGTGACAAGCAAGGGTAAAGTATGAAGCAACCCAAGAGATGATGGACAGAAAGTCTCCTGTGAAGAAGATACTTGTTTCCCCAAGGGTGTACATCCGCCTTGTCCCTCTGAGTTTCCCCCATCAAATGCATCTCTGTGGATGCCAGGGAAGTCCTACCTGTGTGCAATGCAGGGAGACCAAGCTCTGGCTTTACAGGGATGTTTTGTACTGTCCTGAATGCATAACTAAATCCTGTGAGTGGTTAAAATGCAAAGCAGTAAGGATAACGCAGTCTTGAGTTTCTGGCTCTTTTGACTCCATCCCTGTTTTGGACAAAATTCCTCTTGTTTCCAAGGAGTTAACTGAGAGCAGATCTCAGTATTCTCCTCCCTAGAGTTTATTATGAATTTATAAAAAAAGTAATAAAATCCAATCCCTTCAGCTATGAAAATTACCCTCATTTGTATATAAATAGGCTTAACCTCTTAAACTGTGTCAGATGCTGCTGATTCACCAATCTGATCTAGATCTTCACATGGTCTCTGCTACAGCTCCAGGGCAAATGAGTCACACTGTTCACAAGTGCCGGGTCCCATCGAGCCTGGCAGTACCAGGATTCTGCTAGCAGTGTGTCTGCTGACTGCTACTAAAACCTGGGCAGGGATTTTCTCCTGATCGAGCTGAGCTCACCAACACCCTGCAGCCACAAAGCACTATGTGGCATTTATGTGAAAATCCATGTATTTTCGATAGTCCAACCTCAAATGATCAGAGGAGAATGTATTCCTGAATCAAATGTGATAAAGGCAAAACCCCACTGATCCATGTAATTGCTTCCCCAGCTGCATTTCCCTTCCCTGGTGACAGTGCAAGGGAGATCGACCTGCACTACTTTTGAAATTGCTCTGGAAATCTGAAAGGGAAACGCCAAAATATTTTCAATTATCTAAGTGGCTTTTTTAGTTTGTTCCTGGAAATCAGGGAGCCCTGAGCTGTCTGAATGTTCTCTCACTCTATAAAGCATTTGTTTTTAAAAGCAGAAGGGATCCACTTTCTTAGTTGCATGCCCATTCCTAGAGTTGTCCCAGACCTTCTGCTACCTTTCCTGGGGGAGTGGGAAATCTAAATGCTGAAAACCAGGCTAAAACCCGTTCTCCTAGGTGTGTTTTAGGGTAATGATGCCCTTCTGGCTATGGGGCACCTGGGGAGAGAAGAGGTTGGTGTAGCCACGTGTTGCCTGAGTTTCCAGGAACCCTGGGCCTTGGCACTTGCTTGATGGCATTTGTGTGCTGATCTGTGGGAATGGCTGTGGACCAGGAAGCCACAGGGAAGAGATGATTTTCTCTTTTGATCCAGGTTATGGCATAAGGTGTTGTTCTCGCTTAACGAATGAGCTGATGCTTTGAAACTCCAGCTGATGATGCTCTGAGTGTCATCTGTGTCCTCTGATCTGAACCTCTTGTAAGCTCTTTGGAGTAAGGAAGGACTCATGTATTATATGCTGCCATCACAAATAACAGACTCTCGGCTTTAAATCTGTGATTGACTGTGCATGTCACATTTCATGCCATTAAAAACATAAGCTCAAGCTTGGAAGGGTGAACATGCTTTTGGCTTCTCTGCCATTTGTGTTTCAGTCTGGACACCACTTCTCTCACAGCGTGTTGCTGTTTTTCTCTTGAGAAAATTTCCAGAGCCCTCTATTCCTGGAGAAGAAACAGACTCCATTTACCGACATTTGTTCCAAGTTATAATGAGCAGAAAGACAACTCTTGCAGGCTCTAAACAGAGTCTCTCAGCTCGAAGCCTTCAGGGCTTCAGCCAGCACCTCCCAAGCCCAAAGTCTGCCCTCTTTTAAAAACGTCTGAGTTGGCCATTAAGTATCACAGTGCCATGAAGCATGTTCATAGGATCTCTCTGCTTTCTCCTCAGTCAAGACTTCAGCTGGTGCCCAGTTAAGCTGCTGGGAGTCTTCTCCTTAGGATGCCATGGCTATGCATGCATTGCTTGAACAAGCATGGGTTAGTTCATGCCATGGGTGGGGGCATTCCTTTAATGGCTAATTCAGGTGCAAGCTCCACTGCAAGGGAGTCCCAGGGCCAAAACATGGCCTGAAGCACATGGAGGCACCATTGACACAGCCTGGGTGTTGAGGAGCCTTTCCATGCTTTTGCACAGGAGGAGCCCTACATCAACACCTTGGAGAGGAATCGTTCTCTGCCATCAGCTTCCCATTTGTGAGCCTCAGTGCATGGCAGGGAAGTCTCTTCTGGTGGCTCATCCCACTGCATATCTCAAAAGGATGCTGTCCTGCTAGGTGGCAGCGGGCAATAGCTGAGCCCTTGACCCCCTGGGCTGGCTCCCCATGTCAGCTTGCCATGGTCCTCAAGCCAGAGGCAGAGTTTTCTGAACAGGGGCCATATTCTGCAGGGCTCAGGCTGTCTCCAAGAGTAAAAGCCCTACCCAGGGAACAGATAAACACAGCAGTGTTTGAGCCTCTGGTACTCTTTAATGTCGTCTTCACAGAAATATATGTGTCATAACAACATAAAGCAGGCATGGTTCCCTTGCTTTCGATCTGCTTGGTGCCAGGGTCCACGTCATTTCAGCATCAAAATAGATCCTGCAAGTTCATGGTCACTTTGCTCTCCCAAGAACTGCCTTTTCTGCCCCCTTGGTTTGTACTTCTCTCTCGTCTTCCTCACCCCTGTCAGGGGATGTCACGTACTGTTGTGGTTAATATCTAATTTTCACTGGAAGCCCTTGGGAATTGGCCCCTTATCTCCACATACCATGCACATCAAAATGGTTTAATCAACCCTATTAATTCCAGGGCTTGCTGCTGATCTGGATAAAACACTGCACTTTCCCAGCACTGAAGCTCTGTAGCCAAGTTTCACATTGCAGCACCCTTCATGCAGTTTGTTCTCTGCCCCTTTGCACTGGCCGTGTTCCCCTGCAGTGATCTGGCTCTCATGGAGAGCAGTCAGAGCTCTGCTCTAAGGCTCAGATTGGTTTTGACTGTTTTACCACAGCAGGAGCATCCTATCAGCTCGAAAATCTGAACTTGAGAGCCCTTGGTGTTATTTCCTGGCCACCTCCTAACATGGGTGCAGAGCACCTGCAGTGCACATCTGCCCAGTTGTGTGGCCTGAGAAGGTGTCCAAGAGCAGGGAGAAACCTTGGAAGACCAGGGCAAAACTCATGGGATGCCATTACAGCTGTGGCACTGGAGGACCTGAGGAAGGGGCCATGCCTTTGCCCTTGTCCCAGCATGCCTGCTTTAGGGAGGGGTGGTGGGACATGGCTTATTCATCAGAAGACACAGCCTGATCAAGAAACAACCTTCGGAGGACTAGGCGTGGGAGGATTAGATATAGGAGGGTGGTTTATAGACATCTTCCTGGCCAGATGAAGAGCTGGACCAGATTCTGCCAGCTTTTTCCACCTGCACCAGTGTTTTACCCCCTGATTCACGCTGAGTCTAAAGAAAAACGTGTCCAACAGCTGTGGGGATACTTGGTGTTTAGAGCATCCACCAAACAACCCAGGGCTGCAAGAGACACGCTGCTCCTTGCTCTTCCCAGAAAGGGTTCTTGCACCACAAAAGAAGCGCAGGCAAAGCAAGAGCCCCAGGGAGAGAAGTGACAAGCGGCAGCTGGCGCCGGTGGGTGACGTGCGGAGTGACAGAGCAGTTGGGCTCCTCACTACTCTGCTACTATTTTGGAAACTTCAACAAACACAAGAGGCCGGATCAACCTCTCAGTGCTCCAGCGCAAGCCTTGAGGAGCCCTTTTCACTCGATCGCAGCCTGAGACACCCGTTTGCTCTGTGCTCTGCTTGGACCCTGGGCAAACTCATCAGAATAGCCACCGAAATCACTATTAGCACTTCACTAATGAGCAGGTTTTAGCTCCTTTAGATTGCACCAAGGAATTTGTGTTCATTTGTGCCACGGAGAACATGACTGAGTCCTGTGTGGGAGCTTTCTACCAGCTGGAAAAAAAATATAGATGCTTATATTGGTTTTGCCACTGTCAATTATTAATGGCTCTCAGGTCAGGCTAAGGAATAATGCCAGGGATAAATTACCCTGTATGCTATTCATATATGCTCTCCCCATTGTTTCCTTCTCAAGTAGAGGATTCACCCCTCAGTGAACTCCTCGGCGTTAGGAAAAAGGGACTGATGAAGCGATGAACTCAGAGTGCCCGTTTATTTATGCACTGACATCTTCCCTGCTGTCAGGTGTGTTTAATCAAAAAGAAGCAGGAAATGCATTGTAATTATAAACACGTTACTGCGCAAGAAGGAGGCTGCCCTCGGAGAGGATTCTATTGTTTGATAAATGGTTACAGTGAGAAAACACAGTCTTAACCTACCAAGCTCTTTGCTGAGATCAAAGCAAGGCTGCCTGCCACCACAGCCCGCCTGTGCAGCAGGATTCAGCTCTGGGCTTGCACTGAGGGAAGTGGAAGAAAGTTAAAAAGAAAAAGCAACCTCCTCCCTTTTTTTTGCCTTTTGTTGCCTGAAACTATTCCCCCGGTACAAAAAATGGATCAAACATTAAATATTTGCTGTTAAAATTAATAGAATTAGTGAAGAACCCAGCTGAGAACACAATAATTAGGGCCCACTCCAAAGCCTCTTGCTGAAGCCCGTGGAGAGACTTATTGTTTTCAGTGGGATCTGGTTCAGGATCCTGGTGAGCTGAAGCAAAGATGGACTTATGGAATAATCCTGGGAGATCCTGGATCTCCTGCAGTCTTTCCACGTGACCTAGCCCAAACTTGCAAGCATTTATTAGTCACAAGCACAATGGAACCCAAGGCAGTTATCTGCTGCTGCTGTGGAGAGCAGAAGACCGGGAGTGCTGTAGGTAAGACGCAGAAGGGGTTTATAGCCCTTCTCAGCACTGGGAGGCTGAGTCATGGCCCTGCACTTAAATAAACTAAAACCAAAACAGACAAACTGGAAATAGTCCAGAGGAAAGCAACAGAAATGATCAGAGGTCTAGAGAACATGACTTATGAGGAAATATTGAAAGGGCTGGGTTTGTTTAGTCTACAGAATTTGAAACATCCTAATAAACTGTAAAGATGTAAAAAAATATATGGTATCAGAAAGTGCAATTGATTGCTCTTTGTCGCTGTGGGTATGGCAGAAGGTACAGCAAAGATCTAGAATAGATAGCATTAAAACCTGTGAGGTTAATAAGGCACTCACATGAGTTACTGAGGGAGGGAGCAACGTGAAAATCTCATGGGAGAGTTTCAATGTGTTGGAGAAGTACCTGCTGTGAGGGACTGGGTAACATGCTGTCCCATGGGGCAGGCTGCTTGCAGCCGTGTGGTCCTGTGGTTTCCATGATGTGGTGGCTTGTCTCGGGACACTCAAGAATGAGACCTTAGAGGTGATGATCCTTCACAGCACTCCCTGATGTGGAAAAAAGCAGCAGGTGCTCAGCCTTTCTGAAAGGTGACCCCCAGATCCCTTTCTTAAACCCCTGTTTTCACTGGTCTCCGGGGTTATTAAAGTGCAGCAAATTCCCACCTCTTCATGGGCTGTCACTGTATTCTAGAAGTACCTTTGCTGCTCTCCGTTCTAAGCGAGCACCCAGATGCTTGAATATTAGGGCAATGAGACATCTGGAAAAGCATGTGCTGACTCACAAAGAGTTCCAGGTAGTGGTGGCCTTGCAGATCCTACTCAAGAAAGTCCCCTCTTGACAATGGAGAAAGGGGTACCTTGGTCATCCTTTGATAGAAGTGTTTTCACCCAAAACACCACCGGATATGACAACTGCAAAACACTTGGGATGGCAATAGGCTTTGCTCTAGGTGTGTTGGGTGGTGGCCAGCACCTGATTAGAAAGGCAGCATCCCTTCTCCTCATAACATCTGCCCCAGGCCTTCATATCTCCTGCCCTGAAGCTGCATCTGCATCTCCATCCTTTTGACCAACTGACTCTGCCAGCCCTCCTCTGCCTCAGTAAGACTCAACGCTGTTCTTTTTTTTCAACTCATTTTGCAGAGGGGCCCAAAAGCATTGGTTATAGTTTGTATCAAATTGACCAAGAGACAGAAATCTGCCAGAAACTAGGTTTTGTATTTACTGCTCAGTGAAGCCAAATTCCTTGAATTACAGGCACGAGGTGAGGAGTTTGTAAAGGGAAGGAGCAAAGGATTGCAGCCAGAGCAGAGCTGGCCATAGCCCTTAGCATCTCCAATGACTTGTGGGAGACATGAGGGTTTCCCAAGGGCCAGGGGAAGAATGGTGTGCTCAGTGCCATTGCAACTGTGCCTCTTCCTTGCACTCCTCGTTTCCTGCCCAGTTACAGCTGTGCGAGGTACTATTTGGTCGCAGCATAAATGCTGGGAAAATCACTAGTTACATGATATGGGAATTAAAATATCTGTTTGTTTCCAAGTGTAAACCAATGGCTGTGGCAGTAGTTTGCAAACACGACGTTATGGCCCCAAGTCATCTCTTTTCCCTCCGTTCTGGGTACAGTCACGAGCCTGGCAGGAATCCGTGTCAGATAAAACGTGTGGCAGCAACTGGCATCTCCTGGAGTTTTGGAGCTGAGTGGGGTCACAACAGGAAGGATTTTGGGAAGGCAGCACTGCAGGGTTAGGAATAAACATCTCCCCAGGGCAGACTTTCCATAATTGGCCATGACAAGGCTTCTTTCCCCAGAGAGCCGGAGCTGGTCTGCGAAGAAGCAGAATGAAGCAGAATGAATCACTGCTCCATCCAATTTGGTGAGTGCCATGATTTAGCCTTGTTTTGCACAGATAGAGATGATAGAGACTGAAAGACAGAGGAGAAATGTAGCCAAAGGCTTCTGAGCTGGGAGATGAGTGTGGGTTTACACTCATTTTTTTGCAGGTTTTCTCAGATCCTTAGAAGGAAACCCTGGCAAACTCCATGGGTACAAAAACAATTCCCTTTATCAACAATGCAGAGGGAACAATGAAGACTCCTGAATGCAAACCTCATGTAAACAATAATAACCATTTTATTTTGCATTGTTAAACAGCAGTTGATGTGCAATACTGCCTTCCAGCCCCCCCACTTTGTTAACTATTTCTGTCACACTTCTGCTCCCAGATACACATTTTTTGGGGGGGGATCTTAGTATCTTAGTGGTTGGAGTTGGTGTCCTGCAACATGGTGGTGACCACATGGCTGTGCAGCCTTCGGTGGAGAGGAAGGTTGAGCATGGTTTCCTCATGCCAACTCGTACCCTTTGAAAAGTCCCACTGTCTTTCACATATGAGGAAAAAGAGTGTTGTTTCTGCCATCTCCCCTCTGGATGATGGGCATCAGTGCAATCTTTAGAGCTCCTTGCTATCTCAGCAATCTCAAGCCTCGTGACCAGGCAGCACTTCACAGCCTGCTCAGTATCCAATGATGAATCCCCTCCCTTTAAAAATATGCACTTAGTGGCAGAACCCCATGAAAATATTGGTGGAGCCAGAGCTGCTTTGCCAAGTGGCAGACTTAGGCTTTTGCTCTTCTTGGAAAGCTGGTTTCCTGTCACTGGCTTTCTCTCATCATTGTTTTCCAGTGGTTTGGAGAGAGGAGAAAGGGAAAAAGAAAATGTTCCTCTCCCATACCTCTTCTCTTTTACATCTCCTTTCCTCTGGATGTCCTCTCTGCTATTCCACATTTCAGGAATTCCATCAGCCAAAGGGCTTCCTAACTAGCCCCCTTTTGTCCTGGGTGCAAAAGGAGAAGCAAGCTCCGTGCAAAACAGAATCCCTCAAAAAAGAAGGTGCAGGACATCTTCCTTTCCATCCCACCTCCTCCTGCTCCTTCAGAGATGGAACAAAAGTCTTCCTTGCACTGCTAAAAGAGCAGTAGCTCACAAAAGTCAAATCTGCATCTTGTCAGAATGTGAGAATTCACATCAAAGCCTTTTGCTAATTTCTAAGTTGATGTTAGGAACATTAACATTTTATTTCTGATTACTGCCAGAGCTAATGCAGGCAGCTGCTGCTGGGCTGGATACAAGAGTAGAGCTTGGGGCTGCCTAATCTAAATGCCCACACCACTGGAAATGGAAGGCTTGGTTAGCACTGAGCAGCAAAGGGCAGCAGCATGCAGCTGAGTTTGCATGCTAACAAATGCAGGTTACCCAGATCTTACTTTGCCTGGAGATACAGGCATTCCGATTCACCTTTCACTTTAAAGTCTGCACGAGGGCAAATGCTGTGCCAGGATCTCACCCAGTGTCCTTTCCCTGTTTTCTGCCGAGATTCTAGGTGAGGTGGCGGGGCTGGATTTAGCAGTGCCACATGCAACACCAGTCAGGTGAACACAGCATGAGCACAAAGCTCATGACCTTTCTGGCAGAGCATTTAGGGAATGACAAATGCCACCGGTGCCTTCAAGGTCAGGAGTTTGTGGGACCCCATGAGGATTGCCCATGTGCTCTCTGCAGAGCAAAGTGGGTCCTTTCTGTGCAGGAAAGCACAAAATGTCCTGGGAAGTGTCAAAGGTCGCTTAGAGAAGGTTAGAACAAGGAACACACTGGAGCGTAACGCACCCATGGTCAAAGAGTTTGTGTGGCAGTTTTCCCTTTGGTGTCCATGTATCAGTCTCTGGATCATAGCAGTCCAAGGAATCCAAATCCTCAATGACATTGTCTGCAGTGAGACATCGTCCTCCTGTGACATACAGCTTGCTCTTGATGACAGTGGCCCCGTGATGCATTCGTCTGTCCTTCATGTCTGCACATTTAACAAACTTGTTGCCTTTTGTGTCATAAGCAATTATTCTCCGGGTGTACCCTAAAAGCAAAGGCAGAGGTAGAAGAGACAGATGTGAATTAGGGCTTATAGCCAGAAGATAGATATTTCCTGCTAGTCTTCAATAAAAACTTTTATACTAGTACATAATTTGGCAGAATTAAGGTACCTAAGGTGGGAAGTGATGATGTGTCACAAGAATGCCTGTCTGTCTCTCTTCATTTCCTGTTTGTCCTCATCCTGTCTCATAGCACCTTGGCAGCCAAGGCTCAACAAGCGCCATAAAACCCACCAGATCAAGCAATCAACCTGTCAGTTTTCTGCAGGTGAACATCCCAAAGTACTTGTTTTCACTCAGCAGTCTCCTAAAGCTTGGAGAAACCAAAGGCATATGGGAAGGGCGCAACAATGCCATGCTGGGTGTGAGTCATAGCTGCCAACTGAACGGAGCTGGTACACAACAGCGCTGTGCCACTGGTGCTCATCCTGCTCCTAAGGCCCTTGGTGCCACATCCATACCGGCCACCATGCAGTGATTCAGCAGACAGCTCTTCCACTGAGGGGTGATGTGACCTTGCATCTGCTGAGAAGTAAGCACTGGCACCATGGCTGTTCCCCTGGAGCAGTGGAGGTGTGGAAGCTTGGTATCCACCTTACCCATGTATCCCTGTATATAATCAAGAGTGCCCATGGCAAACAAACTGCTTTGGGCCATGTTTTATGGGGCTTGTAGCCATGTCCCTTAGCAAAAATCAAGGCCTCCTTTGCTTAGGCCAACCCACTCCCTTTTGTTATGATGTGACCAGTCAAGCAAAGAGGACCTGAAACGTGATGAAAGAAGTTTTTAAGACAAAATGTTATTTTTGTGGGATTTACTGTTGATAAACTAGGAGTGTTTGGCCAATGTTTTGGCATGGAGTTTGGCAAATAAAAATTGACCATGCTGAATCTCTCTGCGTTCAAGCAAAATGAAAGATGTTTAAAATTAACATGAATTTCCGCGGCCTTTATTAGATAAATACAAAATAAATCGAGATCTTAAGCTTAGCAGCAGCAGGCTTATGTCAATGCATACTCTTCATATTAATGCATTTGAAGATTAGAGAGTTGAAAATACTGCATTTTGGGCGCTGTAGTCTGAGGTCAGGGTAATCTGCCACACAGGGTCTTGCTAGTCTTGTCCCTTTTGACCCAGCTCTCCCTTATTCTGCAAAGGGGAGCAGTGACCCCCCACTGATAGATGACATCCCATTTGAGTCCTGTGTCATTTGGGTTCAGTCTTCTACTCTGCTAAAGCTTCTCTGATTTTAATTTTCCCTTGAATAATCTAACACATGCTTCCTCCTACCAGCCTGTGGTCAGGAGAGCTGCATTAGGACTGAACTACCAACGATGTGCGATTCATCAAAGTGCCACAGGTAGAAGCTGATCCTCAGGTTGAAAAGGACACTGAGAACTTTCCCCTCTTTAGTGTTTCATGCCCCTCTCAGGACATTTCACAGTTAACCCCAGGAGGCAGCTACAGGACCAACTGACCCCTCCTAGGCCTGCGGCACACTCAGCCCAGCAAGCTGTCCATGGCCTCGTGGTAACCATGCTCTCCACCTTCCAAGCAGAGCAGTGAGGCAGGGACAGGCTCTGAGTCAGTAGGGAAGGAGCAGGACCCGCATGCCCTCAGCTTCCTCCATTCTCCTGCAGAGCAGTAGCTTGCATTGGCTTTTCTGCAGTTTCTCCCCACCACTTGGAACAAGAATGTGCCTCGTGGAGCACTTGTCCCACTTCCATGGCCATGAGACCCCATGAGAGATGTGCATGGAAGTTGGACACACTTCTCCTTGGGAGCACCCCAAGCAGGAAAGCTGCGAGAGCCAGCAGGAGCTGGGCAGGGAGAGAGAGGAAGGAGGGTGAAACAGAGCCCTTACCACCTACGATGATAATCTGGTCTCCAATCACAACAGCTGGTGCACAGACGTTCTTCACCACTCTGGTCTCCATCCGAAACCATGTATTCCTGGAGACATGATAAACCTGACAAATAAATGAAGATACAGAAAGAGTTGTTTATGATGCATTTTATCTGGCAATTGTAATTACAGAGGAACTTATGGGTGGTATTTTGTCCTAATTGATATAATCCTCTGGCTTAAGCTGAGAATTTATCCACTTTCTTTCCTAATATGTCCTCTTGGAAAGTGTTCTAGTTTTCCAGGCTTGTCTGCTCAGGAGATGCTACCACATGCCCTAAGGCAGAGTGTATCTGCAACATGCAAGCTTCTTGCCTGTAAATCTTTGCAGAGCCATTAAATCACTTGATATCACTTTTCCAATGTGCAAGCCACCTAATTTAACTTCCCAGTTATTCTGTGTGTTGCTGCCTTAGCCTTAGCAATTTCCTGGGCAAGCAAACCTCAATTCACCTAGCTCAACTGGCAGCCACAGTGTTTGCCCAGTTGCTATATTTGTGCTGGTGGCTGGTATGCACTGAGATTGGCAAAGAGGCTTGTTAATGAGACGTAGAGTGGTATCTAAGTCATCGATTTATGTGCGAAAAAGAGCTGTTGCCAGATGATGATCATTCAGTCATCCATGTCTGGCTGACACAAACTTTCATGTCACTTTGATCGCTTCTTAATATAGCAAATACCTCCAGGACATCTCCCCACTGATATGTATTTCCTTTCCCCTGATGATCAAGAAGCGCTATCACCAACAAAAAGCGATGCTCATGTGCTGTCTGCCATCTTAGGCTTCAAGAATCTTTCTTACTTTAAACACCTAAGCCAGTGAAAAACACACATGGGGAAACTGCAATGTCGCTAAAGCATCAGATCAGATAAGATAGGATTTCATGTATTTTTCCCTCCTAATAGAGTGTAACCACCGAAAGCAGGCAGCGAGCCAGCGACATGTGGCAGGAGCCACATTTTTAACACAAATGTTTATATGAAATAACTGTCAGTTTAAGTCCTGGCCCTTTGATAAGTGAGAATCTAATCGCTGTAATGATTGTGGATATTTGTTTTGCTGTGAGCAAGCAGATGTGCAGCTGAGACCCCATCTCTGCTGCCAAGTGGAAAGCACTGATTTAGGTGAGATTGGCTGCAGGCACGAAGCCAGGCAGTGGGACTAGCTGCTGCCTGCCATAGCATCACCTGCAGCAGCCCTGGCCCCAGTGCCTACCAGCATCAGAGATGATACTCAAAGAAGTACCTCGGGGCTTGTGCCTGGAAAACAGTCACAGGGTTGCAATTCTCCTTGCAGATAGACTTCCCTGAAGTCATGTTTCAACTCATCCTGCCTCTGGCTGGCTGCAACTCATGATGAAGTGGTTTGGGGGGGTTGATTTACTCAGGAGCATAATGACCTGCTGCATACCTTGGCTGAAACTGCCTATGACAAAGCAGGACTGACCATTACCTGGATCAGCCGAACAGGGTTTTGCATAATGTCTTCTCCCCCAAAGAGGTAGACCCTCTGATCTTTGGCAGCAACAGCAGGGTGAAGGACGGCCACAGGCATGTTTGCCATGCTCTCACTGGTGTTGTAGACGCTGTCATATCTTTCCACAGAATTCAGGATTTCCTGATTTTCGCCAATTCCACCAAATGATAAAATGTAATTTTTATAAGCTAAGCTTCTGTGGGAGTAGCGTGGGACTAACATGTGCTCAACCAACCTCCACTGATTGAGTTTGAGGGAGTAAATGTAAATATTACCACTGACAGGGTTTTTCTTATTGTTAACAGGCATCCCTCCAAGCACATAAATATTGCTGTGCAAGCTCACTGCAGAGGCCTTGTACAGGCGCATGGGAAGTTTGGCCAGGCTTAGCCATTGGTTTGTCTTGTCATCATAGAGCAGGACTTCCCTTGTCGTCTGCTGGCTGTCCTTCCTACCACCAATGATGATGAGGAACTCTTGGTTGGAGTACCTGCGAGGAACATGCAGCATGGGCTTGATGTCCGGTGCATTGGTGTTGTACAAGGAAAACATATGCCTCCAAGCCGACTCAAGGATGCTCCTGCAAGTGGCCGAGGACTGAACAAGGGAGTCATTGGCAATGAAGTGGAAAAAAAAGGTTGGATGAACGTACTGAAGCCGGACCTTCTTGAACAACTCTTGGATGTAGCCTTGTCTTGCCTGGAGGTCATGACGGATCCAGACCATCAGTGTCTCAAAGACCTGCTCCTCCTCCCCACAGAGCTCATCGTCCCCAAGGTAATCAATGAGCTCCAAGGGACAAAGGTCCTTCAGGTCCTCCGAAGAGGCCACCTCAGGAAAGCATTTCAAGGCCATAGCCTTGGCTTTCTTAGTCAGGCTTTGGCAGTTCAAGACTTTTGCTAGTCTGAACATGCTCAAACAGTTGTCAGGAGTCAGCTTGTCCTGAAGGTAGGCAGAGCAGGCCTCAAACAGCTTCACATACTGCAGCATGGAGGCTGTCTCCAACAGGCACAGCACATTCTCAGTGGATATAAGAATCTCCCCTGTGTAAACGTAAAGGATGAGCTGATCCAAAATCTCGGCGTCGATGCCCTTCAGGATGACTTTAGCCTGGCGACTCTCTCTGAAGTTGTTACAGAACATTGCCTTGAAATATGGACTGCTGGAAGCCAGCACGTTTCGGTGACAGGGGATTTCAAAGCCCCCAGAGCAGAGGGTAACATCGGTCAGCATCCCGCTCTGCCGCAGAGCATTCAGCTGCCTCAACAGTTCGGAGGAGAAGTCCTGGTCTTTGAAGAGAAACTCCTCAGTGGATCCTTCCTCCATAGCAAAATAGGAGAGAGATGAATTCTGGACTTTGGCAGAAAAAAACTCAAATTTTTTTTGCAGCTTTTATTGAAATATCCAGCTTCAAGGGAACAAATTGGGACTTTGATGTTGCTCTAAATATCCATTTGCTGTCATGCATAAAAATGGAACATGGGTTAAGCACAGTGGGAAAATCATAAAGAAGCTAAAAGGTCACTAAGACCCTTTAAAATTCACATAAAGTTATCAGCTAGGTTGCAGCTCTGAGGTCAGCACTGCCTGTGTCCCTGGCAAGAAGCAAAAGCACTGAAGTTATCTCACTGATTCGGGATTAAAGCTGGACGGCTGAATCAATTGGTTTGTTCGTTGAATAAATGTGCTTAGACATTTATTCACTGTTTTTAAGTATTAGCAGTTTAGTAGCTTGCGCCTCTTTCCCCTAGAGTTAGTCACTCCCAAAGAATGTAAATCTGGCAGAGATGAACTCTGCAGCAGGGAAAACGAAACCCTGGAGACGGGAATCTTCATTAAAACAGTTATTTATTAACTCTGCTTAGCTGTGGGGTTTTTATGTTAATCAAGACACGCAATGATTAAATTAAGTGCCAGGCAGAACAATAGGATGAGTATCTATTGTCATGGCTAACTGCTCAACCTGCAGTGCAACGGTAAGGTAGAAACGTTTACCTTCTGTTGTCCTTCACTGCATGCACTTACTCTCTGTCGTCTATTCTCTGCTGAGATTTTCCACAGCTAGAGCCTGGATAAAAACCTATAAACCCACGGGACGTTTCTTTCAGTAGGTAAGTGATTCATAGAGGGTGATTTCTGGCCGTGTTTACTCTGCAGTCACTTTTGCCGCTCTCGGGAGCTGCGCGCAGGAGCGGCGCGGCGGTGGGGCATTGTATACATTCCAGCGCTAAGAATAGGGACACGGGCTTCTCGCTGTTATCACATGTGACACCGCGTTCCCTTTTGCAATGACCTGGCCGGGACTGAGCATGCCCGAGTGGTGTTTTTCTGGCAAATGTTTACATCTAATAAATAGACACAGGGAGGAAAGTTCACTTATAAAAGTCCTGGCTGTCCGCTTGGAAACAGCGGCAGGACCCTGTCCTAAAGTGCCTGGGAACTCTAGAAGCCTGTAAACAGTCTGCAATGCCTCACACTAGGTAATGCACTGTCACCATAGCCTCATGGAAATAGAGGGAGAGAGGAGGGCTTCCAGGAATCCCGGGGGTATGGATCATGTCTCCACCTTATGGAGAGATCTGGGGAGTGTCACCCAGTTGCAGTCTGGTGGGAGATGCTGATGCACTGGGTCCTCTGTGCCCATGGCTGACCCAAGGTGGGCAGGAGCTCAGCTACCTCTGTCAAGCAGATTGAAGTTCACTTTTGGAGCAGTTTATCTTTATGGTGATACTTAATATTTCATATAGAAAACACCAGGTTGTGGCCTTTTTTGTAAGGACCTCAGCTCTCTGAAACCTTTAGCAAAGAACTTCTCAAGCAATTGGCTTGAGGAAGCTCAGCATCATGGGCGGGAGAACTGGAGCAGGTTGCTGAAGTGAGTGCAGCAAGCAGGAAACCAGGTCCCTGGGCACTTAGCTCCCCAGGGCAGACACCTCAGTGGGGTCCCTGACTGTGTGCACCTGCACATGAACAAGATGTCTGAGCTCCTTTCGCAGCCAGCGAGGACTCGTCAATACAACCAAGTCTTCCGAGTTGTTCAGGTCACCAGTAAGTACCACCTGTGTTTGGGCAGGTGAACAGTCCTCCAGTCACTGCTAGGTCTCCTCAGGTACTCAGCTGCCTCAATCACATGTAAGTGTCCATATTTAACACTCACATGTAGCTGTCTGCGATGGTGAGCCTAAATCCATCCGCAGAGAAGCACCTTGTGC
This sequence comes from Psilopsiagon aymara, assembly GCA_024733675.1. NCBI lineage: Eukaryota > Metazoa > Chordata > Aves > Psittaciformes > Psittacidae > Psilopsiagon > Psilopsiagon aymara. The sequence continues at coordinate 30,703 of JANRGW010026270.1, read as the reverse complement.
TGGTGGAAGATCCAACTCCCGCTGGCTCCAGGCTGGGGTGTCCAGCAGGTACAGGTCCAGAGTGATGTGTCCCAGCTCTGTGCCAATATCCTGGGTGTTTCAGGAGAAATGGCATTGGCTGCCCGTGCCCGGGTAACTGTTTTGGGCCCCTCCCCTGTGCTGAAATTCCTCCCTTGGGATTGAATCCAAAGTGCAGTTTCTAAGCATCACTGCTGCAGGGAAACACAAGGTTAAAGCATGAGTCCTTCTCATATTTTCAAAGCCAAAGCTCATGGATGAGTCATGTCTGCGTCTCGTCACAGCGAGGCAGATGAGCAAAAATCCTTGGGAGCCACAGTGCCCTTATGTCAGCTCCTGTGCTGCGCTGGTGTTTGTGGTCCTCCATATGTTCCTGCCCCCACATCCGTGGCCCAGCAGGCTGCAGGGCTGGGGGCAGTCTGTTCCTCTAAAAACAGCAGCTTTGCATCACAGGTCATGCCATATGTGGCCTTTCCCAGAGACTTTTCAATGCAGCATAACAACATGGTGAAATGCTGCTGGACAAAACCTGAAGGCCCTGCATTAAAGGCAGGGTGGAACTGGGCTGGAGTAGCTTTTTGGAGGTTGTGGCTTCTTCCCTTCCCGCGCAATCTGTGTGCATGTGTGCACATGCATGTGATAATGGCCAAAGGAGGTGAGGGAGGGGAAGGCCAGAAGCCACCGGGCTTGACTCCTGCAGACGAGTCACTTCGAGGGCAAACCTGGCAATGTGCAGCCTTCTCCCTCTCTTTGAGCGAAGTGACAACCTGGAAGGTGTTGTTGGGGCGCTGGGGAAAACGTGCCCTCCCGTCCCTGCTCCCCACTGCCGCTGCCTCACCAGCTGGCTATGATCTTGCTATAAATGTTTAGAGAGGCATTAAAAACCCGAAGGAAAAGTTCTCTCTCCTTGTCCAGAGAACATTAGCTACCCAAACAAAGCGCCTCTCTCTTTCTTCCTTGCTCTGTATGTATATGCTCTCGCTGCGGTCCATTTTGATGATTGATCTAGCTTTGTATCTCTGTTCTGGCTCTAACTCTTTGCTGCCTGTTTAGTCCTGCCTCTTCTTGGCAGCTGCTGTGGATTTTTTTTTAACCCTTAAAGAAACAAATGACGCTATGCCTTCACTAATGACACTGTTTTATGGGGCCGAGGAAGGGTAGGTGGGATGCTCTTCTGCTCTAGATACTGATAAATGTGGCATTTATTTCGAAGATCCCAGGCTCGAGGGCTTTGCACGGTTATGCAAACTCCTGCTAACCCAGAGTACATCGTGTGCTGTTTAAATAGCTTATTGCTCTCGGGGGGGTTGCTGCTCCCTGCTGAGTCCCCACACAGGTCCCTGCCAATTTGGGGCCAAGGCTCCCAAGCCATCAAGCTCCTTCTGCCTGCTTTACAACCCTCTTCTTTCTTTCCCAGAGATTATGGTTTCAGATACATCTCCAACCAAGTGGGCACATCAGCAGTGCTCAGTTAGGATTTCCTCTATAAATAAACTAGAAATAATTTTTCATGGCATATCCCAGTATGTCCTATATGGCTCCTACTGCTGCAGCCCGATCCTTGGTGTGAGGATAGAGCCGTTTCCCCTGTAGGACGGTGTACCCATGTGAGAAAGTCTCTTTCTGAATGAGTTCTGAATGAATGCTCCAGTCCCAAACCATTCTCCTGGTGAAGAGGTTTTTCAGTATGTCTGATAGGAAACAGTTTCCCTGGGTTGACATGTTGTTGACCAAATCAGAACTGAGCGTCCTTTTTGGGAGGACAGGATATTGCATTAACCACAGCAGTGGGATGTTACCTGGATAAAGGGCTCGTCTGGACACTATGTAGAGTGGGAAAGTGTGCTCCTTCACAGGTTGGGTGACCCACCAGCACTGTGGGACGTGACGCTGCAAGTCCCACATAGCCCTTCAGGGAGGCTGGACCCACTGGGGGCTGTTACAAACAGTGACCAGCTGTAACTGCTGCTGTATGCACTCCATCAACAGCCAGTCTCTAGACAGTGGCAATGTCTACCAAAGAATGACCTCTGCTGCAATGCTGTATACTCATCCTGCTCCTTCTGCTCTCTGCCCTTAAGTGTTCAGGGTTGCTCAGTGTTGGAATTAGGATGGCTGAACCTTTTATCTGGCCCAGAGTAGCTCTTCTTATGTTTTAATGTAATGGGATGATGAAATATCTATTATCATGCACTAAGCAACAGAGTGGAAAATACTGTAATCTAATCATCCAGTAGAGAGGTGCACAGAGGAGATTGGTGATGTCAAACAACTGCCAGAACTCATACACTGATCCCGTAACAATTCAGGTGAAAATGAACAAATACGGATAAGGGAAAAGGATTGTTCAAGGCACAGACTTCACTGATCTCACTCAGTATTGCGTGCTCTGCCTCAGTGACCACCGGCCTCCCCAGTTTTTGAGAGAGATCATCCCTTTCCCCAGATTTCCAGTCTAAATAGATAGGAGGACAAGTAAAAATATTCCATAAGGTCTTTACAAAACTGGGGGCAGGAACAGAATCCAAGATTAACATTCCTCATTGTAAAAAGAGACAGGGATCATAATGAATCAGATGCCATGAGCTGCAAAAGATGGGTAGATGCCCCAAGCACCAGTGGTGGCTGCCTGGGTCACAGCCTTCAGCCCAGGTTGGGAAAGCAGCCAGCACTGCTTGGGATGCTGCATGCCCTGGCAGTGTGGAGCCTGGTTGGTGGGCCTTGGCCAGGGTCAGATGGGCACCTGACACCATTTTGCTTATTACAAACTGAAGGCAAGAATACAGGAGCAGGAAGGAAGACTAATGTGTTGGGGAATTACTAGATTTATGTATCGCATATTTATACCTGCAGGGAAATATATATCATAATTATGTGCATTGAAAGAGCAAAGGTATATCTATACTAACAAATTACTGTCAAGAGTTGGCATGGATAGGGACTTTTCTACTCAACACATATGTGTCTCACCCAGCTGATGACACTGCCAGGAGACCCAACTCCATGTGTGATGTCTGGCCCAGATCCCTATGGAGGAAATTGTTCCCCACTCCCAACACCTTGTTTTGGACTCATCCTGATACTCCTCACTGAAGCAGCCTCCCCAAGTCCTGTCTCTGCTCACTGTGGGTTTACTGTTTGCTTCATTGGAATGGGAAAAAAGCCCTTAGACTCTGTCCTCCCTGGTTGACATCCTAGGTTCACTGAAGCAGTGAAACTGCAACTACTGCATTACTCATTTTCTATCTAGCTGCTCAGCAAACATGACTTCCCTGAGTGCCCTATCCCCACAGCTATTGATCACATTGGTGTGAGACTTAATTCCAAACTGAGGCTTAGTTAAAGACTTGATTGAATCTGGGTTTGGTCCTGATTTTGCAGGTGAGGTAACAGATTACGTCTATGGACACTGGTCTCGAAATCTGAACTCGAATTTTGAACCCCTGACCTAAACTTTTGTAACACAGGGATGAGATTTACCCTTACAGCACTGGAGACATGCAGCAACCCCACAAGTGTCACTGTGTGTATTGTGCACAGATAGCAAGATACAGCACGTAATTCAATGATGACTTTGGCCTAGTATGTGTGGGTGTAAAGATGTGTGGGCTCCTGGCTTGGTTTCAGGCCAATCTCTAATTAAAGAGTGAAAGATTAAGATGAAAGCAGTTGTGCTCTTCCTTCTTCAGTCAAGTGACCTACTAGTGTTAATTAAAACAGTCTTCAGGCACGAATAAATTTGGCTGCTGAAGTTATGTGCTTGGCATTAAATAAGGACATAGCTGGGCTTAAAGTGTGCTGAGCTTCTAGGGGTTTCACAGAACCCCCTCACGTAGCTTTGGGCACTCTGGTTGGAATATTCTAAAACAAATCCTTTGCCTAAATCAGATCCTTCATGTGCATTTCAGACACATGCTGGCTTTTACTCTAAACTACATCAATTGAGAACGGGTACCTGACAGCTTGTCTGGCACTGAACACACGATGTGACCTCTGGAGGATAAAATATCACCAGGAACACTGGACACCTAAGTAGATTATTCGTCTATCCTTTCCACAGTCTCTGGTTACAAGAGCCCCATGGCAACAGCAGCAAGAAGATATGCAGATCCTGCACTGCTCTGCTCTTTCTGGGTCTGAACATTAAAGTGGCTTTGATAGAGGAAAATCCAGAATCAGATGGTTCATTTCAGGTCCAGGATCTGCCCCTGATATTTTTGTTTATTTATGTTTAGAAATAGTGCCAAAAGAGGGTCGGGCATCTAAAATGCCAGAACATCCTGTTGTACCTGTGTGACACACAGTTCATTATTCTTGAAAGCCATCCATCTTTCCCATCTCTCATTAATTCTTCCCATCTTTATGGATTATAACTAGACGGCCAGGGGCTGCTGCTGTGGCATTGATACAAGCAGGGAGAAACAGGTCCAGTGCTTCAGAAATACTGTTTTCAATGCGAATTAGGTGCCATCAACCACCACACCTCTGAGGGTCTAAGCCTGAAAGAGCCTTACCCATGCAGAGTGGTACACTCAAAAGGGGGAAGAGGCCAGTCACACAGAAATGTTCACAAGCCCATCTCCTTGACAGACTCTTCTACCTCTCTTATTTGCCAGGCCGGGTCGTATTATTTTTCACCTACAATATAGGATTTTAAGGTAATTCAGAGAGGAAAGGACCTCCGATGGTTTCGAGTTCTGCCTCCTGCTCAAAGCAGGGTGAGCTGTGAGGTATGATCAGGTTGCTCAGGCTTTTATCCAGCCAGATCTTGGAAACCATGAAGCAGTCCTGAGGCCCGTGTCAGCTTCTCTGGGAACAGCATTTCCTTGCCACTTCATGGAGCCCCATGTTTTCCTCAGCTATGCTCCTGCACTATATCCCAGGGCGTGGTGTCAAGGGGGACTGCAAGTCCTTATCTCCTTCATGGAGTAACTTAGGAGGTGACGATGCTAGGAGGACAACTCACAGCCAGGGAAATCACTCTGACCTTTCCCACTGATAGTAGGACTTTAATCAGGGCCTGAATAAAAAAATTAATTCACAGCCCTTAGGTTGTTTAAGGAGCTGTGATAATGGGCTGAGAAGAAATTGCTATCCATTTTCTCCTGGCAGGATTGTAACGGCATGACATGGCACCCCTCAGATTGGAGACAGAACAGGGATAATCTCCAGAATGAGAGAAAGCCAGAAAAATCTACCCAGAAGAAACAATGACAGAGGATTCTTCCACACATGCAAACACAAAGAGGTCAATTTACATTGGGTTTTTTTAATATGTCTTTATTGCTTAAGTACATTTGGCAAGATAAACATAACATAAACCTCACGTCCAGCATTACTTGGCAACACATTTTGCAGCTGGAAAGAAAATAAATTGGATTTTTTTCCTTTGTGCTAATGCCACATTTTTTGAATGCTATTTTGGAAGCTAATCAAGAGGTGGCTGCTCAGCATGCCCCTTCATTCCTGATGGCTTTTTAGTGCAAAATAGCCAGCAGCAGCTTCCTGAAGTCCCCAGAGGTATCAGATCGGACAGCTTCAGCTAATGACTTCTTGTACATTTGCTGGAACTTCTCCTGTATTGCTGGCAGGTCACTCTGAGAAGACATCAAGAGCCTCTTTAGAAGAGTGGGATGTGCTCTGAGCAATATGTGCTGCTCCTACCAGGACCCTTGGGGTCTTATCCAACGTCCATCGCACCCAGTGGGATGAGGAGAGGACAAAGCAGGTCTAAATATCTTGGTGGTCTTTCAGCTTACCATTCAGGTTTGAGGTAAGCCTGTGTCAGATGTGTGGTGAGGGGACACTAGCTATGAGGAGGGGTATGGGCCAGTTTGGAGACTGTGGCCAGGGGCACCTCTGCCCTGTGCTCAGCAAAGCTGTGCAGGCACAGCCTTGGTGCAATTCCATTGTGGCAAACAGGGAAAGAGGCACTTCCAAGAGTGTGGCTAAAAGACAGTTTTGTTCCACCCACGGCAGTAATTTTCTGGTTACTATGGGGAGGGAACTAAATGCCTTGTCTTGAGCTTTGCTGTGAAAAGGCACCCACAGCACAGGCCTGATCTTTATCTCTGTGGGGTATTAAATGTTATCATGATTGGACCATGCCTCAACAGAAAGAATACCCTGGAGCCTAATTTCTCACACTATCATCATTGAGAAATATGCTCTCCTCATCCCTGTGAACAGCTCCTCCTCTGTGTCAAGGCTGACACAGCCCTTGGGCGACAACCTACACAAGTTATGAAGAAGGAAGACTTAAAGACTGTTCTTAAGATCTCAAGTGCTTTCTGCAGTTTTGTGCTTTTTAAAATGACAATTATCTCCATTGGCTCTTTATTTTTCTTTCCTACTCCCCATCTGTGTTTTACCAGCTGGAATCAGAGAGAATTGGCAATATATGTTCATAGGCAATTCTCAATTTGGGAACTGCTGCTTTATCATTACTTGAGTAGGAATTTGCTTTTTCACATCCTATTGGGGCCAGATCTCCCCACGGGTTAGTTTTAACCAGGTACAGTTGGCTCCACTTGAAATTGCCTGCATGCTTTCTGCTTCAGTTCTTTTGAGAGCAGAAATATATGTAATATCAAAATTGGAGTTGCCTGGGTAAAAAAGTGTGACGTCATTGGACTGAGATGGCTTGACTGAATACATGTTTCACAGGACCCAATCCATACCCTCTACATTCGTGTATCTTCCAGAGCTGATGTGAGGTATGACAGGTCTCAGGGTACCCTACCTCAGCCCTGGTCACAAGGATGCGAATCAAGGTGTCTTCATCAGTCCCAGCTCCTTTCATTGACTTGTGCAGAAGTGTAGCAAAGTAACCTGGGCAGTCTTTGGCACAGCTGACTATAGAAACCAGAAAGAGGCTTCATTATACTTATGTATTTACACTTTGTGATACATCTTCAACAAGAAGGAAATAAATCAGGGATAAATACAGGAAACTATCTAGGGTTTATGCTCAGAAATATAAGCTGGTAGGGCTTTCATACTGACTGGTCCCCTATCAGTACGCAAGGAGAAGTCTTAGAGTCTGAACAGGACATATATTTCTCCATGGGGAAAGCATGTTACACAGTGGCATTATCAGCACTGAGTACTCTGCCATTCCATAGTGAAAATGAAATGAATGAGAATGAGCATCTTCCCTTCTGGAGTTCCTCTTGCCCATCTATTCTTGCAGTAGCTGCTCACTCCACAGCTCACAGGAGCAAGATTTGGGAGAGCCCAGATCCAGATGGATAACAACAATACCAGTAAGATAAACAGAGACAGGACACAGGCTTAAATGCCTGCCACAGTCATTCACAGTGTTAAATTGCTGGTGAAGACCCTGTACATTTTTGTGGTGGCTGGCTAGCGTGCTTCTGATGATGCCCAGGCATATGCTGGAAGCTATCAACAGCCATGGCCTCAGGGGTAGCTTGGAGATGGCCTCCACATGTTAGAGCACATATAATTTAGCTGCATGGAGAGTTGTGTCTAGCAAGTTTTATTTCTAAAACCAAGAGGTCCAAACCACTACTGGAAACTGTCTCCTCTTTTCCTGGCAGATATGACAGCTCAGTTTAGGTCTATCTTGATGGCTGTCACCAGGCTACACACAGATCCCCCCCCAACCAATGTCAGATGATGGCAAGAACTAGAAAAGAAAGCTCTTGACACTTTTTGTCTTACCAAGAGTGAGATAAGCCTTCTCAAGATCTCCAGAAGTTTCACTCTTAATGGATTCTTCTATGCTCTTCCCACACACCTACCAGGACAACAAAAAGGAGCCTTGAGAGCTGCTGTCTGTACACGTCATCCTAGTGCCATAAAACCAGTATCCAATTTAGGATCGAATGGCAAAAAGCCAATTCAAATCCTTTAGAAACTTTCCAAGGGAGTAATTCAAGGGCAAAGGAAGTTCTCTGTTATAAGCACTTACAGATCCAGCGGCACCAAGAGAAGGTCTATGCATCCAAATAAAGCACAGCGGTTAAGAATGGATGGCCTACATCAATCAGTCACATTGTATCTGGGGGCTTCTAGGACAAAGAAGCTGCAGCTTCTTCTTGAGTGTCCCCCTTAGTTATCAAGCTTCCTCTAAGCCCTCTGTCAAAGGCTCTGGATGGCTCTCATACAAAGAAGATAATTTTTGGAGCTTTACCAGCTCTAGGAAGTTTTGTTGCTTATTGTCTTTGGCTTCCCAGGGAAAGTTTACAAACACTGCAGTTGTCCCTGAGCTTTTGTGTTATTCTGTAGGAAAGGGGAAAAACAGACTTCAAAACAGTTTATCCTGAAATTCATGAGCCTCAAAGGCTTCTGCTTTGCTCTGGTTTGCCTACCAGGGTGGCCTTGCATGGTTTTAGTGGACTTTTAGGTCAAAGCGGGGAAGTATACGTTTAAGGCAGCCCAAGGTACCTTCTGAGGATAAAGGCTTACGTTCTGTAAGCCCCCAACCTGGTTTACATCTTCCCTATTTATCTTTCCAGCTGCAGAGGAGGACTGGTGTTTGCATGGCTCTAATCTTGGCCCACTTCTACTTCAAGTACAGCCAGGCAGGATGTGGTGGATCAGTTTGGGCAACCAGATCTGCTTGGTTTTAGGAATCAAAAAGCCAAGGTAGTTTGGCTATTGGAGCATTTAGCTGAACCCCCATGGTTTGGGCCACTCCAAGGGAGTATCAGTTAGTGACGGGGTTTGTTCTCCTGCCAGAGACAAACCAAAACTTGGATTAAGCTGCAAACATTTTTCCAACTATGGGTTCCTTATTCTGCTGACACTTAACTATGGCCTTGACTGGAGATTTTTCATCTTTGGTGCCAAGGGTTACAGTTTTCTGATGAATCTCCAAGTCATCCTTGGGAAGTTCAGGACTGCGAGCCAGAGGCTGGAGGGGGTACACTCTCCTGGGAATAAAAGTCACTGCTGAGCTTCCATCTCACTGCGGGAGGAGTCATTGGTTCTCCCATTGCTTTGACTTTCTTGGGTCATTTCCATATGAGAGTTCCCAGTGAAGGTCTCACTGGAGGCCTAGGCAAGAGTAAGATGTCCCTGGTGAACACAGGGAAAAGAACCAAACAGGATCCTGCTTCCTGCTTTGTCTTTTGTTTGAAGACAGCGAAATACCTGCACAGGTTGTCTGCCCAGCATGGGCAGAGAGAAAGAGGCTGGAGATGTGCCTCTGCCCAGCCAATAAGGGAGTGTGAAACAGGGGGATCAGGAGGAGAGACCTTGACAGGCTCTGCTTTGGAGATGGAGAGGAAAAGACCAGAGAAGCAAAACCCTGCATCAGGGGAGGAGTTTGTGAACCTGACCTTTGCTGGTCCTCCTGCAGGAGTGCAGACAACCAGCACCAAGCTGCTGTGGGAAGGGAACAACATGGTGACATTTCTTTGGCTGGATGCTGCACAGGTTATGAAGGTTCTTCACTGGCAGAAAGTACAGCTTGTATCCCTTACTTCCGTAAGATCAGAATCCACTTGTATAAAAATGTTTTCCAAGACTTCCAAAGCATTAGGGAAGTTTCAAAAAGGCAAAGGAAGGATCACCTGCTCTACATAGAATCATTTAGGTTGGAAAAGTCCCTTAAGACCATTACATCTCATTGTAGGGTCTGCAGACTACACGTGAGGCTCTGTGCAACCCACACTGTGGAAGAGAGGAACTCACCTTCTCGTAGGCTTGAAAAGTAGCTCTCAGCTGACTATAGCTTCTCTTTGCTAAGACCACATTGAAAGCCAGCTCATCTGTTCCCCAGCGGCCTTCTCCTGCCTTAAAGATACCACATTATTTCTTTGAAGCACGTTTATTCACAATAGCGACAAAAAGTCAGCCAAAGCCCTCGATCCACCAAGCTCCAGCCTGTGCCCCACTTGTCCATTTCTCACACTGCCATCACCCCTGTGCACGGTGCATACAGACACTCCGCGGCTGCCCTCGCTGCGCAGCACAGGCAAACAGGGACTTTTCCACTTACTTCATAGAGCTCTGTGGCATCTTGCACGGCGAGCTCTTCATTGACCCCTTGGGTCTCATCTCGGGTTGCCTACGGGAAAGGACATGGCAGAAAAAACGCCAGATGAGCGCTGGTTACGTTTCGCAGCGGGAAGCAAAGACTGTCAGCGCATGGCCTCAGAAGCACTTTGGTTATGGCTTTGCTGCCATCTGCTGACAATTGCCTGGCACTGGGGCTCAGGGCGGCTCGGTGGCTGATGCTGCCCGCAGCTCGCGGCTCTGCTGGCTTTAGAGGGGAAGCCTGTGCGGTAAGGTTTATCTCCCAGCTTCATTTGCTGTGTGCCGGGGTGCTAATGAGGTTGCAACTCTGATGCCTCTGGTGCAGGAAGGGGCCATCAGGGGTGGCATGGACCATACCCTGCAGACGCTCCCCTGTGGCAGGGTGGCGTGCTGGATCAGTCCCCTTGTCCCGAGGCTCCTTGCCATCCCATGAGTGTTCCTGCTGTCCCCTCAGCCACCATGTGTCCCGAGCAGATGATGAAGTCAGAGGAAAACCTGATCTGAGTTCGGAGTTAGTCTTGCTCTGAGGAGGGATGGGCTGCAGTTGCTCCAGGGGTCCCTTCTCACTTAGCTTGTTCTTTGGTTCTGCTTTCTGTCATGTGTTTCAGATATTTCTACACTGGTGGGAAGTGGTAGCATGTGTGGCCAGATGCTGGGGTGGGAATGGGGCTGAGATGTGCAGACAGAGCTGGGCAGGATGGTCCAACACAGCCCTAAAAGGGATGAGCTACTGGGCATGTCCAGCACCTTGGGCTCAAGCCATGATGTTTCTCAGGAAAGCAACTGGTGCACCTCAGCCAGCTACTGGAGAAGGTTCCCAGTACCTGCAGTGAAGTGCTGATGGTTTCCACGGCGCTGGATATACCCTGCTAACTACAAAATGTTTTCCTGTCTGGCCTGTATACTCTGAGAATTCACTTACACTGGGACTCCTGGCAGAAATTATGAAGGACTAATCTATGGAAAAAAACCCCTATGAATAATACATATTTGTTACTCTGGAAAGCGTACCCCAAGAGGCTAAAGAAAGCTGGATCAGTGCTTTCCAGAATAGGAATCTAACTCTGATGTATTCAGTGATGTGTCTGTTAGGTCTTTAAAGCTTCTATTTATTGAATCTTTTAATTTCTCAGGGCTGTCTGATCAGACTGACCACCAGGCTGCATTTCTAGGTGCGATCCTACCCAGTTATACTATGTCTTTAAGAGCATATTTGTTTGTTTTCGGCAGGTGGTTAAAAATAAAGTATGTTCTGATGGAAAATCTTTTTTTTGGTGAATGGAGAACTACATAACAGCAATCTTTCTTACTTGTTCTGTATCTATCAGAATTGGAAAATCCTTAGCCGAGATGGAAATCTGATTTTGCTGGACTTGGACAGAATTCAGCATAATGAAGCCATGACCTTTAATGGATATTCAAGCCATTATCATACTATAAATAATAATGAAATCATGCTGTTGTCTACAAAGTATCAGAATTTATATAATTACTTCTGATTTTATAAATTACAATTTTATATATTAAAAGCTATAGAGATAGAAGGCTCTTATACTTAAGAATGCCTTCTGCTTACTATGATTACCTCATTATTATATTGCATATCATACTTACATTATTATAAATACCAGCTAATACTTATTATGATTACTCAGGGTAGGCAGGATAAAGGAAACATCTCTGTCAGGCAGCATCCTAAGAGGAAAGCCTCCAGCCTTACCTCTAGCACAGTGACTAATATCTTCCGTAGGGAGCCACTTGTGTCACTTCTAACATCAGACTCTAGATCCCTATCAAAGACTGTGGAGAATAAAAGACTTTGTTGAGTGTTCACCCAGTGATAAAGGCTTTAAATGAAGGTGTTTGAAAGACAAGTCTACTTACGCCGTTTGTATGCCCCCTTTAGGTTTACAATTTCCTAGGCAAATAAATCAAAGAAATAAGGAAAAAACATAAACAACTAAATGAATAAATTTAATAAAGACATAATTAAATAAGTACACCCACCCCCACCCCCCTTTTAAGGAAGTCAGTACCATTCTCATGTTGCATGAGGTGTAGTGGGCATGGAGGCGGGAGCTGAAGTCTCATTCCCTCCTCATGCTGGGACTCACTGCGGTGCAGAGACACGGCTCAAACCCAGTCTGGTTCAGGACAGCATTTCAAGGGATGCCTGATTCGTGCAGTTGCTCCCTGGTTTCATTTGTGTTTAGGCATAAGCTAAAGGGCTCATTGAAGAGAATCATGTTCCCATACCTGGCAGGAGCCACCTGAATGGCTAGAACAGTGTCAAAGCAGCCTTTTACAGGCACCTGGGGATTTCTCTATCACCAGTGTTGCCTCTGTGCCATCCATAGGAGATATAATTAGGACCAAGGAAGGAATTAGAATTATAAGGATGCTAGAGAGGGACTCATCATGAGGGACTGTTGTGATAGAAAAGGGGTAACAGGTTCAGACTTAAACAGGGGAAGCTTAGATTGGATATAGGAGGAAGTTCTTTACTGTGCGGGTGGTGAGGCACTGGAATGGGTTACCCATGGAAGTTGTGAGTGCTCCATCCCTGGCCTTGGGTAGCATGGTTTAGTGGGAGGTGTCCCTGCCCATGGCAGGGGGGCTGGATCTTGAGGATCTTAAGGTCCTTTCCAACCCTAACTATTCTATGATTCTATGATTCCATATTGCTCTTAACTCCTGGTATGGCCGCCTTACTGCTGTAACCACTGACAATCATTTCAGCCACAGGAGCTGGTCTGATTCCCTCCTCCTCCTCCCAGGGGGGATGCTCGTGGTGAACTCTTTGCCCTGCTACCTAAGGAAGGTCATGTGTGGTGTCCCAACCTTATTGCTTCGAGTGCAGAGAATCTCAATCAGCAGCGACTCATCTGTCCCAGCACCCTTCATTGCCTTCCGAAGCTCTCGGGCCTCAAACTCACAAGGCAGGTCCAGCAGAGCCAGCACAGCCTTCTCGAAATTCCCACTCAGCTCTCCCTTCAGAACCTCTTCCAAATCCTGTGGGAATAGTGAGAAGGGTTAGTGCAAAAGCTGAGGTGGGACTACAGGTTTTCTTACCGGGGGGGGGGGGGGGGGGGGAGGAATTCAATGATTTCAAAGCTGCATCTGGATTAAAAAGGGACAAAAATATAAAAAAGCTTTAAAATACATAGACTCCTCATAGCCAATGCAGCAAGTTCCTCCTTTGAAAGAGCTGCAGCAGAATGGATCAAACCTACCAAACTTTTCTTCCTGTTGTGGATAAAATTGACTTACTGGAAAAACCATGAGATTCTAGAAGTGCTCTGGTGCCACTTGATCAGCATTTTTTCCCACCAAAATAGAGAGATAGATAGAGAGGCAGACAGATAGATAAATAAACCAATCTTCTGTGCTATGATCTAATTAATTCAAAATCCAGTAAGACCCAGAGAAGAACTCGCTGGTGTATGTACGCTGAGAAGGATGCCCACTGATGATTTATCTGAAGCCCTATCTGCAGTTAACGTTTCCTGTAGTATGGGAAGTACTTGACAAGTTCAGAACCATGAATGAGAAGCCCAGCTCTAAATCTATTGTTCTCAAATACCCTCTTACACAATTGTGAGTGAACACTCAGTTTACTCAAGTCAGAGGCTGACACTGGCGTTGGAGTAGTTTCAACACCCACCATGAATCTTGCTGCATGAGGCAGAAGGAAAGTGAAATGGTACAACCTGTGGCTCCTTCCCAAGAGATTCAGGCTGCCCAGGCAAGCAGGAGGGGATGCCACATGCTGGTGTAACTGAGAAGTCTCACGCATTTACTCATTTCTAATGTCTTTTTTTATTAATCCTTATTACTGAACTACTATTTATGTAGTCAACATCTTTTATCATGCTTGCTGTTCTACATATAGAAGGCTTTCAGGTTCAGCACTGACTGTCTTATTAACTATTAATGACTAATGACATTAATGACTAATGAACAAGCAGACCTTAAGAAAATACCAATTTAACAATAAACTCTTCAGGATTCAGCTGTTTTCCTAATTGATATATTGGAAGCTTTATTTTTCTTCCATGCAAAATCATTAAGGCACTCTACATTTCCTCCTCCAGAAATCAAGTGCCCAATGAGACCTCTTAGTTTTAAAATGCGGTCTTCTGCTTCATCACTGGAAGAACTCAATTCCACATCTATTAAACTCAACAAAAAGACAATGATGTGAGATCAAATAGTTCCTCTGAATTTGCATGTGGTCTGAGAGGAATTCTGACTTAAATTTTCCCTTTTACATTAATTCTTTCATCTGAATGTGCTGAAGATGAACACAAACCAAAATACATTTTATTTTAGTTATGAATTATTTTGTAGCTGTGTCAGCTTTGATTAAGGTGCTCTGCTCTGGTTAAAGCTGATTTCAAGAAGACCATGAGGTTTAAGATTAGAAATACAATTGGTATTTTAGGAGATCAAATCCACCACTGAATTAGACACTAACTGGCGTCCTCCTTAAATCTACTGTGCCCTTGATATTTTCAAAAGCAGAGGCCTGGAGACTTTATTTCTAGCAGGTACACAGTTTGAAACAGAGAGGCCATTTATTCCACAATACCTTGCTATAGAGAGACTTGTATTTCTGTTTTATTTGTTGTCTCTGCTCTGATGTTCGACTCGACAAGATTTCAATGATTTTCTTTTCATCAGTTCCTAAAAAAGAAGTTGTGCACAGGAGTTATTTAATCAGAAGGAAGAGAAAACATGACCTCTATAGAGAAAAAATCACTATACGTATATCCCCACTGGCGTCAACTTCAGGATTTGCAGCATCTAAGATTCTTTTAGGATATATTTAACTGTAGTCAGCTACAATGTTCAGAGCATAAAATAAAATTCACCGTCTCATGCCACTCACATTTTATCAGAGTAACTGAGTCTTCTGTTTGAGAAGGTCGGAACCTGCTCCTAAAATCAGTGTCCACGGGCTGACATATAGAGTTTTGGTGGCAAAGCTTGTTTGAGTAGTCCCGAGGGATCAGCCACCAGATCCAGTTCATTAAGTGTGCAAACACCTACGCTGGCACAGCAGAATGAAAAGTGTAGGGTGAGAGGATGGGGTAGGTTTAAATCAGCTTCATTAACTCACACCCTGGATGCACAGCCTGTACAGAATGGATTGTCCTTTGTGCTAAATGGAGTCAGGAAGAGGAGCAGGAAGCAGCCTTCACGGTGTGAGACTCTGCTGCTGCTGTTCTGTTTGGCAAAAGTGAGAGTGAAGTAGGAGCATTGGGTGCCCTGGTTATGGGCACCACAGCAGCTACATCTCCTGGGAATGCACAGGGAAGCTGAACTCTTCAGGAGAAAGCCCTCAGGCAGCGCTGAGTCGTAACTTAAGCAATGGATGGAAACAGCTTACTAAAGACAATGAGACCTTGCTATTGCACTTTTCTTGCCCATAGCCACATAAGTAGATGTTTGCACTAAACAAAGCTGCCTGAAGGCATTTGCTATGTTTGGGGCTAAAGGGACAGGACAGCAATTATGTTATCTGGATGCCTGAAACACACAATAAATACATTAGCTATTGCATTAACACACTTATCCTGGTGCACTTGTGTCTAATGGCCAGAAGCTTGTCTCACACATGATTTCTTCAAGACAAAAATGCAGAATGTGTTTGTTATGGCGACCCCCAAAGTGCTCATAGCATATAAAAGTTTTAGATAGCAGATGAAAAGCATCAATCCTTATGCCAAGTCTGCTGATCCATGTGTGTCACATTGGTGGACACTGCCCCGTGCTCTCTGTGTGCTCTTCCATCTATGCTGTGCATCCACCTACTGGGCTTTATGCCATGCCTCACCTCAGGCCCCCAGGAGAAAGGACTAACGAGAGTTTCCACGGAACTACAGACAATAAAAATACAAATGATATTGGCATTCAGCAACAGCCGATATGTTTCTATCCCTGCATGTCACCACCAGGTATTTACAGGACAAGTTTAGAGCATCTTGCCCAGTTCTTCCTGCTTAGAACCAAGGAAGAAGGCATGGTTCAATTTTAGAAGGAAAAGCACTCACACATGACAATGTGGGGTGAAACCCTCAGAATAGTCCTCTAGGGAACTGTCTGGAGGGGGCTCAGTTGATAGGACAGGAACAGTTCAGCACTTAACTAGCTGATTCTGAATGTCAGTGCTATACCAGGAAGAAAGGCTTAAATACATGTTTACTGTGCAAATGCCTGAAGTGAATTAATAACTTACTGCTCTCGTGTGCTGCCTGGCTGTTCTACCTCTGCTGGATATTGTCACTTCTGTGCACCTGAGGATCCCATGAACACTGTGCATTCCTCTTTCACATCAGTGCACTGCCAGCCAGCTTACTTCAAACTACCTTAGAAGATGGTGGAAGCCAGTGTTCTTGGTTAAAAATCATTGCTGCAGGTTGACAGCACCATATGTTCCTTTCAGCTGATGGAGTTGCAGTAAGCTCTGATGAACATATGGAGGTGGTGATATTTTTATGGGTCCTTGAAGGCCTGAGAAAGGACATATAGCCATGACCTTAATCTGATCTGACTGGCTAGACTCCATGACTGTCGTAAGAGTCTTGACAGCTTGATGTTCCTATTGCAGGGAGCAAATACCATGTTTATCCCAATCCCCTGCAGCCAAGCAATTAACAAACTAGATCTTACCAGTATTTGAGGAGCAAACTGGCTTCCCTTCCCATATATCTTAATCATATAAAACTTCATGGGTGTGCATGTTCTTTGAGTCACTAGGTGCCAGAAAGCATAAAGATTACCTGAAACTGGAACAGTTGGTTTGCCCTAAGCTTATGTATATGCTTTTTATGATATTGAATTGTCCTCTGCATACAGAACAAGAGCTTTCTTACCTGCTCCTTTGCAGGCACTATGTATTTTCTTGGCATCTCGGTCTGCATCAAAACCATGGTGACGGTGTTTATTGGTTGACTAGGAAAACAGAGGCACAACAGACACATGGGAAACAATTTTGCATTAGTGTGAATGACAGCAGTTTGAGCCTGGTTCTTGCTTGATCTTTGTTCACACCATCTAAAACATGAAGCTCACACTGGGCTTTGATGAAATACTGTATCTATCATTAGGGCTCCTAAAATGGGTCCACAAATAGTTGTCACCACACAACACATGGTGCTGATCCTATATAACTTTGTTCTGCCAGTTCAGGCTTATTCAAACAATTTGAAGGCAGTATCTTAATACTAAGCACCTTAATGCCAAATAAAATATTATTTGTATGCACTACTTTAACAACAGGCCAATATAAATGACTTATCAGATGTGTACAGAACCTGGCCCAGTCTCTGCAGTACATTTCTAGGTATTAGGAGCTTACAGTCCCAATCAGCTGAATAAAAAATGGTCCTGCAAACCTTCTTGCATCAATGCATTCATGCAAACAAGATAATTGGAGATATATAAGGTGATAAAGTTGTTAGGGTTTTTATTTTGGCAAAATACATGGTTACCTTGTGCTAGACTTATCCAGGACAGTAACTCAGAGTCCACAGGGCAGTGGCAGTTTACAGCCTGACATATCAATATAAACAGAAAACCATGCCTGCTCCTACTAATCTGACAAGCTGGGAATCACGAGAGCTGAAATGCTGTCACACTATCTATTCTGCTGTTTCTCAGATAAGGGTAGAAATATCTGAGCCCAGGTCAGCAGCATTCTCGACACCTGTAATATGATGAATCAGATCCTTCAAATGCCTAAACTAAAATAATATTGAAAATAGGTCCTAGGCTCTTAAATCAAGTAGAACTAACTATATGCACACCACAGACTTGTGGGGGTCTAAGTAGGCACTGCAAATGCTTTGGCATTTCCATTCAAATACGTGGATCAGGCTACGTGCTTTGCAGGGCTGCCAGGCACTGGCACCACCACTGTTAATTAAGGATTATGATACTCCAGGGCATGGCAGTCCTTCTGACATCCTCCTTCAAAACAGCTTAAATGCCCTTCTGAAAAATGCCACCAGCCTTCAGAAGAGCAGAAAAGGTTAAATGGCTGATTGACCTCCTTGTCTTTGGGGACCCAACAGGGCAGAGACACTGAAAGACTGCAAATACTGAATGCACAACAAGCCTCTGTGCTGCAGAGCTGCGCATCCTGGCGTTGACACCAGGAGTGTGGTCCAGGTGCTCCTCAGCATGTGGTGGATTCAATGAGCATCATGGAGTAGCGTTCTGGAGGATGCTCCACTGCCTCTTAAATTGTGTCCTGCAGACAGCACTGGTGCCAGCATGGTTTTCCCCTCTCTGTAATACTAAGTTTAACATGCAAATTGTTTTGCAACACTTCAGTCCATGCTTATACTTGGTAGTATTGTTGGAGTTACCACTATGTTGGCTAATGTGCTCCTAATTACTACTTGCATCTGTGTCATGCCCTCTGGAGCAATCCCAAAGGACACTGTAAGCTGGAGAGACAGTATCCCTGCCTTTCCCTGTGCAATGTGGAAAGCTATTTGCAAGAACAGGGTATAATACCTGAATAAAGTAAATGATAGTGACATTAAAATACTGTTATTTATAGTGTTAGCATGCTTTTCAGATGGTGTTCATGCCACTCATACGGTTAATGCTGCTGCCTTTGTTAGGCAGCCAATACTGAAGTTATTCTTGAGTTATTTGCAAGGCATTTCTTTGTGAGGGTAAGGACCAGGGAAACAGATGGAAAATCAGTTCTGGAGCATATAATACAGAGAAAAGTGCTAACATATCAAATACATAGATTTGACTACTTTGTAGCATCCAAGTACTATTCTAATTTATAGATCCCCAACAATGTTTCTAGATCACTCCAGTAATATGAATTGCGAACTGTTGCTCACAATCACTTCCTTCTGACCAGGGACAGATGATGCACTGGTGAGAAATGAGAGGAAAAAGGCTTCATCCCACTTTTCAGTCATTCAGCCTGGACAGAAACACCCATACAAACAAGGAGCTGGTCTGTGCTGCGCCTTATTCACTAGCAGGGCTGGGCTGTGGCACTTTATCATACAATGCTGCTAATACAGCTCCTGCTGTCCCAGCCCTGCAAGACACTCCTTGTCCTTGTAATGTCATTATAGGACTTTGGAAGAGTATTTTGCTCTCTTACACCTTGATGGCTTGTCAATTATCCTCAGGTTTTAGTGAGTCTCTAACTCCTAGGTGTAGCCGGTGTGTTTGTCTGTAACACAGTTGCAACAGGCAGAAAGATGGTAGAACCAGCAACTGAAATGACATTGTGGGTTTATGAGGAGTCATAAAGACATAAGTAACAAAACACAATTCAGGGGAAAATCATGTGTAAGGGAAGGGGCGCCTGTTTATTAATGATGTTCAGGGCATGTTTGTTTTAAAGTACCAAATGAATCTATTGGGTCAGCTCTGCTGAAGCCTCTTGTCTTCAGATAAATCACTGTAAAACATTAAATGATGTGCCTGGGGGATATCATAGTACTGTGTGTAATACTAGCATCAGCTTTAAGATAGGAAAGCTGATACTCTGGCTGACTGTCAAGGCCAACTCCTGAGTCATCTGGAAAACCCTGGATAAAATTCACCAGCTGCTGCGTCCCAGCCTTGATCTTGCCCACTGATACAGCTTTCCCATGCAGGAGAGGGAGAGCTGTCTCACAACTGAATTGCTTCCTGCCCTGCAGATTTTGTCGAGTGGGTTCTCCTGCAAGGGATAAATGACAAAAGAAATTGCCATTTCTAACTTGCAAGCCTTCTTCTTTCAAAATTCTGGGCAGAATAACTTTAATACAGTTCTTGGGTTAGAGTTAGGATCTTTGATTTGAGTGGTGAATGACTTGCAAGAGTTGTAGTAATTTTGGTGATAGTATGGTATGGAGTCTGAAATATCAGGTGGACAGATTGAATTCAAGAATTGCAGGTGAACACAGGATGTAAGGGAACTTCCTTTCATATACTGGTCCAGCTCCCTCTACTCAGTCACTTTGTTTTCTTCTGCAATTCTCTCCAAAACTTCTGCATTAATCAGTGCAACCAGAGCTCTGGTGGTAAAAAATCTACTTCCAGCCTAGCTGCATTCATGGCCTGTGACCATTTGTTTTTAATGCCAACAGTATTCCTTAGCTTGAACAGTTTTTACCTCACTCAAGCCTATTCTATACAGCAATCATTTTCCCTTGAAGCTTTGGCTAGAATTGCCAAGTACTTATTTCTATTAAACTGGATAGAGTATAACTAATCTAAAATTAACACTTCGACCTTGTTGTAAAGTAGTTTTTCCTACTGTAAATTACATTCGACTTTAAGGAGAGGTAGGATGAGTTTACAGTTGAAGATGGTAAGCAGTGCTTAGAGGAGCATTTGGAGACTGTTCTTTGATGATCAGGGGACAGGAGCACCTCCCATACGAATACAGGCTGAGACAGTTGAGGCTGTTCAGCCTGGAGAAAAGAAGGGAGACCTTAGAGCAGACTTTCAGTAGCTGAACGGGGCCTATGAGATTGATGCTGATAATGCACATGGATAAATGCAGACACAGACACTTATAAGCAAATCACTAGGGAGACTCAGCAGGAGTGGAGCTGCTGACCAGAGCACTTGAGACGCAGGTCTGATAGCTATGGGCACACCTCTAAAACGGGCTGGATTGATTCAAGGATGTTAAGTGCCTACCCCAGTCTTCACTTTTGACAGGTACAATTTATATGCTTTACTTAGTGAATGACTAATTTCAAGCTTCTCGTTGGTTGCTGTTTTCATTTTTCTTTGGCTTAACACAAATAAAACTTCAATGTCAAAATGGCAGCACATAGAAGGTGCAGACTGACACAGCCGCACTCTTCGCAGCACTGACTCCTGCATGAGTGGGGTCTGGAATGAAATGTAGAGCAGTATTCAGTTGTCTAAACACAGGTATCTGGTGCTGCTAGAGATGCCCCTGGGTAAGCTGCCTGCTGCTGGTCAGAAATGAGTGGTCTCCTGTTGTCAACATGGTGTGGATGTCTCATACCTGAGGGCATCACCAGTGCTTACTGGTGGTGGGCAACAGAATCACGCCACAGCTATTTCACCAGTTTCCTTATTCTTCACACGTTTAATTAAGTTACAAAAATGCACTGGAGGAAACTGAGGTTTTCAAAAGAACAACATAAACCTGCTCCATGCGCTGCAATCCGGGCTCTCCTTTCTACCAAGCAGGTGAGCACCAGGAACCCCTTTGCCTGGCCTCCCACAGATTTACATCTCCTGCCTGGCTGACTTTGGTGCCTCTGCTGCCTACTGAAGCTGAAGAAAGAATTCCTGTTACGGGTGCAGGCATAATGGCCCAATACTCTGTGGATTCTCTAATGTCTTATAAGGGTTGAGCTCATGCCTCAGTCTTCTGTTCAGGGATTTCTAATAGAGTTTCTTCTCAAGATTTTCAGGGAATGTAACAGACACCAACACTTTTGTGTATTGTAACATCCTGCTGATAAATTGATCTAAGAATCGCCCAATGGGTTCAAATATCTTTAGCCAAGGTAACATATATACATACTGCAGTGTCATACACCCTGCTTCTTTAAGAAGCCAAGCCCCAAATGATCTATAATGTCCCAAAGGTGAGCACAGGAGTGCCAGAAAAACAAACTGAAAACCCATCACAGACAGGAAGCTGTGGAGCCTGTGGAGATTTCTCAGTTCTCATCACACACAGTCACTGAGTCACCAGCAAAGACCTTCGGGGAACCTCCTCTCCAAGTAATGAACCAGTTCTCCTCCCTCTCAGCACTGCTAGCATTGTCAGGACTGCTTTGGGCAGAGCTGATCTGGCTGTAGGCAATGAATAAGTGAGCTGACATCTCAAGGTGCCTTCCCATTCTAGGATTTTCTCTATTTCTTTTTTGTGTGAAGAAGATATATTCTCTCTGTCTACCAAGAAAGGTGCCAAACCAGGTAGTCACCTTGTTAGCATAATAAACTATGGAACTGGAATGCTCATCTCGTTAGTTAAATTTTATCTAATATACTATGATCACAGAAGACAGCTTTTGGCAAATCAGCACCCACATGATTAATTTTTTATCAGTACACTCAGAATGACTTGTTTATCTTGGAAGAAGCCTTTAATGAAGCATAATGCAACTGGAATCCAAGGTTAACTAGGCTAACAGTATTGGGGAGGAAAAGAAAAGGGGGGAATATTATCTTAGATCTTGTGGTTTTAGTCTTCTAGTGTATCACACATTGTCAGGATAACATCCTGTTAGCAGAGCAAACTCTGAACTTTCACCCAAAGGGATAGTCTTAATCACAGCCCAAATCTCATCACTCATTTTTAAGCATTTCCGTGTGTTAAGAATAAAACATAAGAGCAAACACGGGAGTAGGCTGCTGTATTTTGATTCTGATCGTCTTTCAAAGATGGATTAAAGCATGGTGCTATGTTTGTACTTCAATAGTTTGATTTACTAAATCAGACATTGCCAATCATAAAGATTTTTTTACACCTTAGGTCCCTTTGAATTAGGTCAATTTTTGGATTATAACAGAAAGTATGAGTTCAACAAGCATAGTCACAGACTCCAACACCTGTATAAGGTATGCTATTCTTAGATAATAACGTCACCCTATTCTAAACCTGTGCGTTCCTAATAGAAAATACATCTTCGTGCTTGTGTCAGTTCAAAAATGCAGTTGAGACTGGAATGAACATCAACAGAGAGGAGGAGAAACATTTTCCACTGTAAGACCCAACCTACCTGACAAGTCGCCTATCTCCCTCACCCATGGCAAAGAGCCTGGAGACAAGCCTCATACACCTTGGAGCTGACGGTGGAAGAACTCTCAGAGGCAGAGGATTGCCCCCCAGTTGGGAGCTTCTGGCTTTGCCATGGGATGGACAAGGGCCCTGAGACAAGCTGGCAATGGGCCCTGTGACCTGTGGCTGCTTTCCATGCAGCAAGGCCCTGCTCTTGGCTGTGTTAGCCAGCCTGGCACAGGGCTGCAAATATCCCTTGGAAATAAGAGGGTGACTTGCTCAGAAAGCTCCAGACCATCAATCAGAAAGGGCAGAAAAGCAGATAAAGGCCATTTCATTTCAGTGTATAGTTAATTTCATGAGAAAAGCTTTCAAATATCAGAGCTCTTTAATACAGTGGAGAACTAAAAGAAACAAAGAACAATTGCTAGTACACAAGGTCAGGCGTCATATAACTGGGAAAGGCTGCTCAGGGGTGAGGATATCTGTCATTAGATAATGGTGGGTTCACTGTCTCCTATCATCCTTGCATCAGAGAATGATGTTCTTCTACAAGTTCTTCAGTGAAATTCAAACAGTTGGGCTTAATTATTCAGGTAGGTATTTATGTGAAATGTAAAAGCTTTTAGCAGATAGGTCAGGGTAGATGGGCATGAAGATTTAAAATCAAACAGAAGCAAACAGCTGTGGCATGTTGGCAATGGGGCAGTATCAGCAAGCACCAGGCTTTGTCCCATGGTAATAAAAAGGTGGGGTTGCTAAACACCTATTTGACGTATGTCAATTGGCAAATGCTACCTTAAGGACTGCGTGTGACTGTGTTTCTTCCTTTGTTGTTTTGTAGGACATACCTGTCATTTTTGTCTGCTTGAGTAATTTTCCCAGTCAAACACAGTATGCAACTGGAAAATTGCCATCTGCCTCTTTGACTGCTCAGAGAATGGTGTCAGTGACTCTGAATGCCATCCACCACCTGCCAGGCAGGCTGTCACTCTCCCAAATCCTCGCTGCTGTTTTAGGTCTAACAGCTGTACAACAGCAACATGTACTGTTGGGTGAGTTTGTTGCTATGAGGAATAAACCAATTTCTATATGAAGTCAATACTGGATAATAGAATATATGTAAGTCATGTAGATCAGACTTCATTATTAAACAGCCTTTGCAATGACTCAGTGACTTTCCAAACGGAGGTGTGCCACCAACCTTATTTTCTACATCTGAGATCAAACTACAGTGGCAACAAGATCCTAACAGAATTAGTAGCATTTACTTTATCCTATTACAAACAAGTGGCAACAATGAAGGTAATTGCTCTGACAGTTACTTAAATGGCAAAATTAAACCCACCTCTCTCCTACAATGCTCCTTCTGTTTCCAAGTACCTGTTAAAATACCATTTCATAATACCTTATGGCTAATTTTTTATCCATTCCATTTATTCACACTAATCAACATGATAGAGATGTCCACAATTAAGAGAAAAAATAAAGTTGGGGGGCCAGTTTTCTCATGGCTGGAATTTACACTGGCCCTTTTTAATGTGTTCAAACCCTCCTGTGGCTGGTGGAACTCCTTAGCACAGATTACTTTTAAAATCAGCGTTAGCTACCAAGGTACCATGCAGTGGGAATGCTGAAGTTGCAAAACTACAGGTTTTATTTTCAGGGGGCTCAATTCAGATGCTTAAATACAGACCCCTTTGGGATATGCCAGAGCACCTGGCATCTGCATGGGGCGGGCAGAGGTGACACAGGGCTGACAAGGACCTGACTCCCCTGGTGTGGCAACTGAAGCCAAGGCACAAGAGGATGCCAGCAATCTCCACAGATACCATGCCTGTGTTTAAACATGAGTCAAGTCCTTTCAGTACTTCTCTTGCAAACAGAAGCAGAAAACCGAAAGTGGCAAAAAATGGTTTTATTCACCTGGGACAAATCTAGAATTTCAGTTCTGGAATAATTCTGTTACACTGGGGGTGGACTTACCTACTTTTATTGACTGTAATACCTGATTGTAAAACACTTTGTAACCTGGGCCATTAGCAATAATGATAACTAAGATGGTTGGAACCTGGCATATTCTGACTCGTTCAGCTCTTCCCCAGTGCTTCGAACAAGAAAGTATTTCTGTCTTCTGCCTACCGTGGGCTTATGGCCAGGGACTTGAACAAGAATCCACTGTCACTGAATAATTGGTTTGCCCAGTGAAGCGACAAATAGCAATTGTTGAGCTTTGAGATAATAAAATTACACTGTGATAAATAATACTTGTACGAAGCAAGCATTTCTGCAAGGATAGAAATGTCCATAGGCAACACAGAGGTCCTTGTGGTGTTTGTGAGCCTATGCTTAAGAGGCAGATACGTTCTTCAGCTTGCATCTCATAGCAGCCTTCCAGTATCTGAAGGAGGCCTACAAGGACCACAGAGTGAGACTTCACCAGGGACTGTAGCAACAGAACAAGGGGTAATGGCTTTAAATTTAAACAAGGGAGATTTAGGTTAGATATAAGGAAGAAGTTCTTTACTGTGAGAGTGGTGCAGCACTGGAACATGTTGCCCAAGGAAGTTGTGGCTGCCCCATTCCTGGCAGTGTTCAAGGCTAGTCTGGACAGGGCTTGGAGCAGCCAGGTCTAGTGGAAGGTGTCCCTGCTCACAGCAGAGGGGGTGGAACTAGATGATCCTTAAGCTCATTTCCAACACAAACCATTCTGCGATTCTATGATTCTAAGTTATACTTCCTTTTTTACCTTCAAGTTCTCAGACTCTGGCTTACAACAACCTGGCACTCCCTTCTTACATTATAGAGTCCTCCCTGGCAGAAGGTTTGGGCTGCTTTACAATGAGAAGATGCAACTCAAGGGAATCCCAGAGAATCTGAAATAGTGGTTTAAATTAAAAAGAACTCGGCCACCCCCCAGCTTAATTCAAGTCACAAACATCACAGAGGACAACAGAATAATGCAAGAGGAGTCTTCTTGGATTCTTTAGAGACAGAAGATTTAAAAAACAATTACACAAATCCACAAAAGTCAAAATCCATCAAACTTTTCAAACCACCTTATCATCAAAATCACTGTTGCTATTGCCAAAATGTCCCCAAAGCACCTTAGTTACAGCAGAGCAGCTATGTAGATTTTCAGGTGGATTGATTCTACTTGCGGTAATTTGAAGACAGCAGAAGAACAGGTAAGCTTGATGCAAGACTGCAAACAGGGAAGGTAACTACAGGCTTTAAATCTCTAAGGATGTACAGTCAAAAACATTGATTGTGGAAAAAAGCCATAGGATAGAGTTCAGAGATCAGAAAGCATGTGGAAACACACAGGAGTGGTAATGTTGCATCAGTTACACCTCTTAATTGAGAGCTCAGTTTCTAAGAGAAAGGTACATCTTGAAGCTGCTTGGAAATTCTTCATTGAAAGCATTTTTTTCAGTAAAATTTTATACTTTGGTTCAAATTACCATGTTCACAGAGATATTAATTTTGGTGAAAGCTCCATTTTAAAATGAGACATTTTGATAGGTCTCAATGACTTACCAAAAAGAGAAAAGTTCCATTTTAAACTCCCCATAATGGAAACTTTTCTTTGAACAATGCTTCGCTTTCATTTAATAACGACGTTTTAAAATACAAGAAAGTTTAAAGCCTAAATCCATTTAACCAAGTAAAATACTCATTTGTTTCATTTTATATTTCTCACAGCAGAATTTGGGCTATTAAAAGATCTCATTTCTGAAATCTGAAAGCAGACAGAATTTTGGAAAGATGCGATATTCAACAGAATGAAACCACCCAGTTTTACCCAGCTTTCTAGTGCCAGTATTGACCACGAAAGAGGAGCTGCCTATGCGCACTGCAGTGTGTCCCAAAGCCACCGTCAACCACAGCAAGATGCTGCAACACCACTGCGCCCCTTTCATCCTTCATGAGAGAAGTGCTTACTGGCTCATCTGCTGACAAACTGGTAGTCCCTACGGTTGTTTTCCGTATATCCTCTGAGAGATCATAAGACTTGCTCTGGAGGTTTAAGAAACACAATAAACAAGACAGTTGTGAACCTGTGGTTGCAAAACACCATTAGGAGGAATAAAAAACTTCAGCTGAAAAGCTCTGTTAAGAACTTGGTATTTTCAGGGTGTTCCAGAAGCAGCTCTCTGATACAGATGCAGGCTTTTCTCCAAGGTTATCTGGAATTTCCTAGGGACAAATGCAGAATGATGCAGTTCCCAGATGAGTCATGGGCTGAATCATGGCGTTTTCTTCAACATGGGCTCCCACCTCTTTGCACTGAAGCCTACAGCACAACTCGGGTGTACTGCACCTATATCCAGGCCACCTAGTCCAGCTTGGAGCTCATACCACTGCTAAACCTGCCTGAAACACGGTGTTCTGACCTCTTTTGACATGAGAGACTGGCTAGTTTAAACCTGAATTGAATATGCTTGCTCTACACTGCATTCAGTGAAAAGCTCTCCAGGGTCAGAGGAGATGCTGGCTGACAACCCTACAATGAGTGCTTATGTTGACACATGGGGCTGAGCAGGAGGAGCCTCTGGCCTTGTTTTCTGTGCAAAGATAGGTTGCTGAACTGCTCACTTCCCTCCCCTTATTCAAGCAAACAGTCTACAAAAGTATGGAACCATCCACCCTTTCACAGGGAGACAGAAAGCTCCTTGGCTCAGTAGCCAGAGCTTTGTGCAAATGGCATAGGGTCTCTTGCTCAGCGTGCCAACGAAAATGTCTTGGAGGGCTGGTCCAAAAGCAGCAGACTCTTGGCATCTCCCAAGGCCTTGCTGAATTTGAATTAAAAAAATAGTCATGTAATAAAATAATACAAATCTTAGAGAACTTAATGTAACATTAGCCTGTATGAGCAAACAGGCTGCCTTCTGTTGACACATACTGTAAAACTGCAGGTTGTCACCATTCAAGGAGAAAATGTGCTGCTGAATAAATACTGCCTTTAATTAGTTTCAAAATTGGAGCTAAAACCCCCCAACTTCTTCAGCACAAGCTCCTTAACTTTCTGAAGGGTCGATCATTCACAGCTACCACACACAAACTTTGGACAACCAGGTTGTTTTGAGGTTAAATATCTTCATGAAGATTTAGATAGTTATTATTAAACATCCAACCATTAGCCAAAATTGACTCAGTTCAAACTCAAGTTAATTTGACGTAGTAAATCCTGACACATAGATTTTAATCCAGCCCTTCTGTGAGCACTGCACTTTGAGATTAATCCTGCCCCTACTACTCAGTGATAAACAGCCACATTTTGAAAGTGTTTGCCTTTGGGACAGGAAGTTTTTCATACATGTTTAGGGAATTATTTTAGTGTTCAGAATTTTCCAACATAAACTTGCTAAACTAAGATTTGTCTTCCCATGACATCACACATATCGTCTCTACCTCAAAATTAAAGTGCTGCCCTTTTTAACTAAACCACAATGAGCACTAAAACGCTCGTTACAATAACAGTTTCATTATTCATGTATTGCAACTAAGCAATGCTACCAGCTACACACAAGTTTCCAACCCACACTGAAAGTAGACTTTGAGCTTAAATCTTAATTTGCAGCTGTATTAGTGTCATTTAAATGAAAACTGACAAAAATAAAACCAGCAAATTGTCGCATTCTTGTCAATCCAAATTAATTAACTACTTACATGTGAGCTGCCCATTTTTGCTTAGCCTAAGTGTGGAAGATGCAATTCTTCTGCTCTTCAATAAAAGAAGCATACAGATGGAGCAGTCAACTTTTACTAGAGCAGCTAAATCCAACCCAACCCTGGGTTAATCAATAACTTCTGGCATTATTTAAATTCTAGTCATTTCAAGGTGGGGTGTATTCATGGTGGCTTTATTATCTAACACCACATCCTGCTGGGTCATGGAGCTGGCTGCCTTCTCCAAGGAAATCGGGATTTCACAATATAGGCCTCCAGATTACATAGACTCACTTATCTAACTGTTATTACAATGATTTACAACAGATAGCTATGGTAGTGCCCAACATGAGCTTTCAAACATTGCAGAAGGAAGGATGCCTCCTCTGAAGAGTTTATATTAGATCTTACAGCATTTAGTAGTATATAATATGTAATTGGGACCCTCAGCTCCTACAGAACATTTGAAACACAAACCCCCTGCTTTTGTCAGGTTTAGGTAGCAAGGTTTTGGTAGTGGGGGGGTGCATAAGTGGTCTCTGTGAGAAGAGACAGGGGCTGCTCTCATGTCAGTGCCAGCTGACTCCAAAATGGACTCATCGCTGGGCAAAGCTGAGCCATATCAGCTATGCTCGTGGGGACTTTATGATAACATATTGAAAAAAGAGTAAAAAAATGCTGCACAGCAGCTGTGAGAGAGGAATGAGAAAAACCTGACAGGAATCACCCTGCAGACACCAGGGACAGTGAAGAAGGAGGCAGGAGGTGCTCCAGGCACTACAGCAAAAGCTCTCCTGCAGCCTGTAGAGGAGACCATGGTGAGGCAGGCTGTGCTCCTGCAGCCCATGAAGGTCCATGGTAGAGCAGATATCTACATGAGGCATGGAGAGGAGCCCACACTGGAGCAGTGGGATGTGCCCTGTGGGAAGCTGCAGCCTGTGGAGAGCCTGTGCTGGAGCAGGCTCCTGGCAGGAGCAATGGCCTGTGGAGAGACTATATGCAGGAGCAGGTTTTCTGGCAGGACCTGTGACCTTGTGGGGGACCCACACTAGAGCAGGGGAAGACCCTGAAAAGGAAGGAGCTGCAGAGGCAAAATATTATGGACTGACTGCAACCACCATTCCCTGTCCCCCTGTACTGCTTAGGGGAAGGAGGTGAAAAAGCTGTGAATGGAGTGAAGTTGAGCCTGGGAAGAAGGTGGGGAGGAAGGTGGCTTTAGTTTTGTCTTTATTTCTCTCTATCCTACTCTAACTGGTAATAAAGTAAATAGATTTCCTTAAGTCAAGCCTGGTTTGCCCGGGAAAGTAATTGGTGAATAGTTTCTCTGTCTTTATCTCAACCCACGACCTTTTTCATCTTATATTCATCTTATTTATCAGGGAGACCCCTGTCCATTTCAGGAGGGAGAGTAAGAAATCAACTTAGTGGGCACCTGGCAGCCAGCTAAGGTCCTGCTTTAGACCTCAGGCAGGACAGCCAGAGAAAACATAAGAGAAGAAACTAAAGTACACCGAATTTATAGCAGTCCAGGAGGAAAAACAAAATCTGTGACATTATCCAAACAATAAGCAAAAGAAAATCGCTGTATTGCTGGCAGCATGGTAATAATTCTTAGGTTTTAAATGCTTTGAGAGGCAGTACTTCCCTGCTAAGCCTTTGCTCCCATTCAAACACACTCAAATGATCAGTTTTGATATGTTACAGACTGGCAGTCCTACTGCTTTTACTGGTTGTGAATGAAGGCACAAGCCATTAAGGATTTAAACCAAACAGCAGATTGAGTCATACTATATTCTGCTGTGCATGCAAATAGTCTATCTAAATGTGCAAATAGGTTATCAGTAGGAAAACTATGTACTACTCCCACTGAACAATTTGGTTGACTTAGCTTATGTATTTGGTATTTAAAAGTTTGTACAATTAACAAAAATTAAGGATTGTATGGTACTTTCCAGCTTTGTAAATAACTGAGCCCTGCAGGAGACCCAAGGACTGTACTTCTGTGAGTGACATACCCCAGGCAATGAGATAGGAGCATCTCTTGGTATCTAGTGTATGGAGCTCACCTTCACTTATTTCTCCTTTGTTTTGCCAGCAGGATGGAAAACTGAGGGACATGTATGTCATGGGTTCAGCAGTAGCAGTCATTTTTTTCCTTCTTAGTAGTTGTTGCAGCGCTGTAGTTTTGACTTGTGGCCTGAGAACAGCACTGATAACACCAATGTTTTTAGTTATGGCTTAGTGATGTTTGGTCTGGCC
>JANRGW010026269.1:0-21434 GCA_024733675.1 Psilopsiagon aymara | reverse complement strand
TGGACAAAGCAGCTCTGCCAGATGTGCCTGATCAGAAGAGGAGACATCTGCCTGCAGCTGTGGGAAACCTCTGCCTGAAGCTGTGGGGTGCCTCTGCCTGAAGCTGTTGGACACTTCTGACTACACGTCTGGGGCACCTCTGCCCAGCTCAGAAGATGTGTTTTTGCATCGTTCAGATGCACACATGGAACGTCCCCCCTGATGGGAGCACAGGCCGTCCAGGATGCATTGCTAGGCAGGGCTTACCCAAGGAGGGAGCTGCCCCTGATCTGCTTCACGGCCTGGGAGCCGTCAAAAGAGAAGAGAAACAGCCTGAGTGCCTGCTGTGCCCCAGCCTGTGAGCAGAAGCAGGTGTCAGCACAGCCCTGCTCCGTGGGGACGGTCACAGGGTCAGGATGATGCCCGATGGGGCAGGACAGAGGAGCTGCCCACCCCTCCGGTGGGACGTGGCACCGAGACTCACCAGGTGACAATGCAGAAGCCACAGGGCCAGATGAAGACGACGGAGCTGCTGCTCTTCCTTTCGTCCTCCTCCTCCTCCGCAACATCCCCGGATGACCTGTTCCCGCCGCTCAGCACCTGGATCAAGCTCAGGGCAAGGCACAGCAGTGGGCGCGGGTTGCTACCATGTCTGCAGAGAGGAGCGGCAGGGAGCGACCTGGCGGTGGGTGAGCCCGCTGACTCCCCTCTGGCGCACACCTGCCATGGGCACGGCCACGGGTGCATCCAGCTTGATAAGAATTTATGAAAGTTTTAAGTTCTTGATTTTGTGTTAATTAAATATTCTATTTTTTTTTTAAGAAGGAAAAACGTATTCTACAACACCTCATTTGAAAATAGGTTTAGTTATTTTCTTCTGCGAAATAATCCATGTTGCCTCTAAAATACGACCAGAAAAACAATCTCTGTGCTCCCTCTTCTGGCTCTGAAGCAGCATTGACCTAATGCAAATCCTAACGATGCCGACGTCAGGACGTGAGGCCTGTGCACAACAGAAAGAACAAAACCGGACTGCAAAGGAACTTCATGCTGTGGCTAAGGAATGCCTTACTTCCATCAGGGTGTATTTGGCACAAATGCTGTCTCGGAAATACAGTACATTTTCTTTGCACTTGTTCAATTTATCAGGAAGGTGTGCTGGGCATAAGGAGTAACAGGAAGGGCAAAATCAAGATCCTGCTTGCTTCTTTCTATGGTTTGTGCATGACTAACATCTGAGATGGAAAGGACACTGTGTCTTCTATTTCCACACAGGATTGTCACAGCAAAATACACTAGCTAACTCAAAATTTGCTGCTCCAGGCGTCAACAGTCTAAGTTCTGTGCAATGTGGCCCAAAACTGTAGGTTCATGGCCAAAAATGGGGCAGAACACTAGCTGGTGTGTAAGACGCTTAGTAGACAAGAGTTTGGAAATCACATTTGGGATGGACCGACTTAATTACTAAGAAGCCAGCCTATCTTCCCTAGCAGTAAATCCCACAGGCAGAACATGTGCTTCATGACATGAGTGCTGAAACCACAGCACCATCATCAGCATCAGAGCTGCTTCCAGAATTGGCCAGGGTCACAGAGACACCGTGTTCCTGCAAGGAACAGGGACCTTGTGGCTGCCTCCGTCACACTGGTTTGCCCAGGGAAATTGGGGAACGTGGACAGCCACTTACCCCATGTGCAGGTGTGGCTCTGCCCTGTAATCATTTGCTTGCATAGACCAGAATGACACAGTTAGTGTTGCTGACTGCACTAAGAAGATTTCTGGAAGGTGAAGCTCTGCCAGTTGGTGTCATAGGGGCAGAGTCATGAGCTATGTCTTTCCTTTCCTGCTCCACTGCATTTTGGGAAGAAGAGGAGGTATTAATTACACCCTGGGCCCTTTCCCAGTCATCCTTCCCACAGGCACAAGAAGGGGCTAAGCTTAATTTTGTTGCCACAGGATTTCTCCACTTTGCTCATTAGCTTGTGCTAACAGAGCAACAGGATTTCTGCACTTTGCCAAAGTGCTAATGAGCAAGAACACAACAATCTCACCCCGCATTAGTTCAAGCTAATTAGGCCCTACTACACAAGCATCTTGTATTACAAAACTGACCCATTTTATTTTTTAAAACACAGGCTATTTAGAGAACAAAATATAGACTCAGTATAAAGTGACTTAAGTAGTGTGATGGATGTTGTTAAATATCCACTACTGACAATTTCTATATTTAAACAATAATAAAATATGCAGAGTTTATAGATTTGACTTTTGACTGTAACAACTTGTTCTGACCTTGGCTTTCAAGAGAACCTGTTAAACAAGTGTTATGTCAGTTCAAAAAAGCAATGCTCAATTCTATGACTCGCAATCTCAAGCTAAATGCTACGTGCACCAGCTGCAAATACTTCAAACACCTGTGGCTTTGGGACACTGTGCCAAAAGTCTTGTATGGAATTATGAGGTGGTTGAGGCTGGAATGGACCTCTGGACATCATCTGGTCCAGCCCCCTTGCTCAAGAAGGGTGACACAGAACCTT
The DNA here is from genome assembly GCA_024733675.1 of Psilopsiagon aymara. NCBI lineage: Eukaryota > Metazoa > Chordata > Aves > Psittaciformes > Psittacidae > Psilopsiagon > Psilopsiagon aymara. Next base: position 18,918 of record JANRGW010026269.1, on the reverse strand, counting down.
TTTCTACAACTATATCACTTTTCTTCTTCCTGTAGCAACAGAAAGCAGGAGAGATACACAGTCCTGTAGCTTAAGTCTGCTGTATAGAAAGGCCATGGTCACAGAAAATCATCTAACATCCACAGATTATTTCAAGATTAAATTTTTGTGGTTTCAAGATTAGAGGAAAACATTCAGATCTTAAATATCATCTGCTCTGAGAGCTTTTACAGGCCTCAGTTTTTAAGTTGCAATGGCTCAGTTTTATTCAATTCACTATGCAGAAGTCAAAAAGCAAAAGACTAAGCTTTCATATAAACATTGATCTTTTTGAGGCACAGTCAAATAAGAGCAATATGAAGCTGACCTGCTGCTGACCTGCTGCTGCTGCTAACCTGCTGTTAAAGCACTAATCGGTGTATTTAAGGGGAAAGGCAGAAGTGCCCCATCTTTCAGATGCTCAGGAATTGATAAATATTTGCAATCTAAGAAGGATGGAAGGGGGAGTCTTCAGGTCTGGATCCATTCTGTGACATTATCCTCAAAACTCAAATTGATGCCTCCTGAGATGAAACTCACTATCAAGTAGACAAGGAGTATCAGGAGGAATATCATTCAATACTTCCACACAGAGAAAAGGCAATACATTCACAGATATACATATGTATACATTTCTAAATAGCAACAAACAGCAAACTCAAAAACTCGACAGAAGTACAAACTAAAAATATGTACAACATGCAAAAATGTTTTTATTCCATCAAGCCACCCTGATGACACCCAATTTCATCAGCCCTGCTATTTTAGCCTGTGTGTTGATGCTAGGGGCTGCAGTTCACCACAAGGACATTGAACCCTTGATCTGCAGATCATCCACTCAGATATATCTGTGGCCTGTAATGCCTAAATGCTTTTTCTGGGAGACATTAGGGGCCCCAAGTCTGGAGCTGGTGGACTATATCCTCTGTGCAAAACCAGAATCAAATTTAATGCTAGTAGAGAACCTACAGTCAGAGATGAATGCTTAAATCCAATTGCAAATACAATTGCATTTTCCTAAATAAAAGGATGAAGTGTTAGAAGATTAGATTGAAGAATTTCATGATGACATAGACCAGTCTGGCAGCTTAAAAAAAGATTAAACTCACTTAAACCAAACCTAAACAAAGCAACCCCCCAAAAAAACTCAAAGTGAAACAAACAAATCCCAACCAAAGAAAAAAAAAGCCCAAAACCCCCATGAATCAGAACCAACCCACCAAACACACACACAAAGGAATAATTAACCTTTTTTGCATGACATAAACACCAATGGATATAGATAGGATAGGTTTGGCAGAAAGGTGGATGTGCCCAAAAGTTATTTCCTACAACTGCTTTTTGCATTACAAAACTGAAGGGATGAATCTGGGTTAAAAAATGATCTATGGACATTTAAGAAAATGTCAGCTTTTAAAGAAGAATCTTTAACACTTAAAAATTGCAGCTTTATACATTGACAGAGATTGTTTATAAGCACAAGTCCAATAGCTTTGGAGAAGAGTCAGCAGAAATAAAATCTCAGGTAGAGATTTTATTCTCTGTCCTGGCTAGCAACAGTCAGCTCTCACATGAGTAGGTGAAACAATAAAAATGTGAAGAAATACAACCCATTATTTTTAGATATCAAAGGTCACTAAATGGGCTTAGATAAGACTACTGCAAACTAAGCACACATAAAACCTATGAACCTCAAGGGTTATTATATGTGAAAACATCTATACTACTCTGAAGAACTTAACGAAGTTTTTATAAGCCAAAAGGGCTGTTAGGAATATGTAATTCTGATGCCTGAATAAATAAGGTAATTAGATTTGTATTACTTTGTTAACAAATCATTTATCATTTATTTTAACATCAGTAATCATTTTAAGATTACTAATGTTAAAATTCACTTTGTATATTAATCCACAGAATATGTATGTCTATTCTCACATTTTTGTGATTTTATTATTTAGTTCCTATTAAATGGTTGGTATCCATAGATCATACACATGATACAGAATATCACCATCATTTAGCAACAAGAACTGATTTTTTAAATAAAGGTGTTAAATCGTCGGAACCTAAGAAGAGCATATTCAATTCTTCTTTTGTTGCTTTTCAGACTTTTGAAAGATTCATTTTTTCCCCTGTTATCTTCCTCAGGGCTTTAATTGCACAGGTAGGGCTGAAATTTTGGATATGTGGGGTTTTTTCCCTTGGACAGTTCATTAATTTTACATTGAATAGCTACAGGAGAAATAGAAACTTGTCTCACATGAATATGACATTGAAGAAGTTAATAATTACTTTGATCCTTTGCACGCACTCTTTATTATATTGCATTATATGAAAGATGATCTTCCAAGATTTTTCTAAGTATTGATTTCACATGTGACTGAAGTTTGATATAAGTAAAACTATTCCTTATTTTGTGGGGTTTTTTTTTTAAATTGTTATTAAGAACCTAAAAATGTTGTGCTTTAAATAGAAACCACCTTATGTTTAGAAGCCACTATATATTTCAATGGAAATGGTTTCCTCAGATCTAATAAATAGTTTTGCTTTATATTCCTTTAATTCCTGCTGTGAAATGAAAATTGCCTGAAAGATATTACAGAATATTGCAGTCACTTCTGAAGATGTTGCATCTAAATATTTATAAGACCTTAAGAATTTCAAGTCTGCAAACTAGAACTGGGAATGTCAGCACCTTTTATTTCTTTATTTATTATAGTTACTCTGAATATCACCACAGAACTGTGATAAAAGATTCTTCTATCACAACAGCAATGTTCAAAAATTACCCCATGCAGACAAGTCTTATCCAGTGCATAAAATGTATTCATGAAATCCTTTTGCTGATCACAAATTTCATTTACTTCCAGCACTATGCTTCTGAATGGCAGGAAAGCAGTTTAGAAAATAAAATGTCAAAGACAGAAAAGTTGGTACCATGATTATATCCATACATTTTATGTGGGGAACCTTTAGAGGCTGTGTTTTCTTGCTAAACATTGTATATTCAAGGATCAATGGTAGTTACAAAGATGAGAGTGAAGTGGACTGACACAGTGCTTGCCTGAATTATTTCCACTACGCACTGGCTTTTGTAAAAGATTAAGGGCCAGATCCAAAACCAAATTTAGATTCTTATCACAATGCGTAATTTCTGTGCGCCTGCCCCTTCAAAGACCCATCAGAATCTCAGGCTTAGTGACCCTTTTTAGGTGTTCAGGGGGAGTTAACTTACAAGCTGGTGACTGTGAGCCAAAGACTCTTTAGATGTCTACAGCACAGTCTGCAGAGAATTTCAGGCTCTGCTGAATTTCTGTCTGCTGACCGGATGTGCTGTTCACTCTCCACGAGGAAATCAAAGTCTATCTTGTAATTGGGAAGCCCTCAGTGAAGTACATACTAAGCTGGCAGTTTATTTGGTTGGCTGGCTATGCTCTCCAGTTTTCAATAAACTTTCAAATATGGTAATCAAGCCACAAGCAGGCAGCCATTTGCCTCCTCCAGTTTTTATTTAGCTGTCTCAGCCACTGGATTTCTTGGCAGTCTCTCTGCTGAGGTCAACTGCTTCTCAGTATCATGAAAGGTTTTAAATAAGGGTCATAATTGCCAATGACCCTTGCTCCATTACAGATGCAGCAAAGAAATGTTGAGCTTTTTCAAAGAGAACTCAGTACTAGTGGTCCATGGTGGGTTTCCACAGGCAGGATGAAGCTGGGGACAGACCCTGAAGGAGTGCCCATGCCAGAAGAACAGGCAGGCATCCTGCCTTCTACCCAAACACATCTCCTTGCCTTCACCGCTGCTCTCTAGAGCTCCCACTGGTGTGATTTGGACTACATGGCAAAGGTAGGATGCTTCTGAATTGATAGGTCAGCCAAGGCCATGGTAGCCATGTAATCTTATGCCACTTACTTGAAGTTCCTCTCTACCTGATAAAACCAGGCAGGCAGCTAGACAGTCATTTGCTCTGCCCAGAGAAAAGCAGAGTGAACAATTCCCTTGAAACACTCTGTGCAGAATGGATACACTCCTCAAATCGGAGCTCAGGTGAGAAGCCAGTCTTTCAGAAGCCCACCTTCTGAGGTACATTCACCATGGATATTTGCCTTCAGCACCCGGTTAGTCCAGGTTTTCAGCAAAAGTAGTGGTGAACGTTAACTTCTCATGGAAGGGCCCCACACTGGTGGGCACTGTTTCTTGGGGGGCCAGTCCATGAACCCCCACTGCCCCTGCCTCTGGAGGCAACTGAGCAGGCGCATAGGCTTGGCTTCTCTGTCAGGCTCTCCTCACGGGCCTGATGGCGTCAGCACCCACTGGCCCACAACAGCTCCCTGCCCCACCCCAAGCAGGACCAACGTCAGGAAGGCACGGGCCTTTACTGCCAACTCCCATGTTTTCAGAGAAATATTTCACTCCAGCCTTTTTTAAAAAAGCACAGTTTTTAATTACTTTTCTATCACTTGCAAACATTTCACAGAATCATTACGGTTGGAAGGAACCTCTGGAGAGCATTTAAGTCCAAAACTCTGACAAGGCAAGGCCACCTAGTGCAGGTTACACAAGAAAGTGTCTAGGCAGGTTTTAATATCTCCAGAGAGGGGGACTTCACAACTGCCATGGTCAGCCTGTTCCAGTGTTCTGCCACCTCAGTGTAAGGAAGTTCTTCCTCATGTTGAGGTGAAACTTCTTGTGTTGTAGTTTGTGGCCACTGCTCCTCGTCCTGTTACTGGGCACCACTGAAGACTCTGGCATCATGCTCCTGGCACTTGCCTTTGAAATATTTCTATGCACTAATGAGATCCCCTCTCAGTCTTCTCTGGAATAGAGACTTAGCTCCTGCAATCTCTCCTCATACGAGCGATTCTCCAGACCCCTGATCATCACTGTGGCCCTGTATTTATGGGAGAAATTCGTACCGCAGGGCAGAGCACATTCGCTGTGCCGCCCTTTCGGTCTCCCCACGGCGCGTTTCCCCCCAACAGCACCGCCCCTGCCGGCAGCAGCGGCCACCACACGTCCAGGCACGGGCCCCGCCTCAGCGCCGCTCCCACCCCGGCAGGCCCCGCGCGCAGCCCGCCCTCGCGAGACTTCCCTTTCTCGCGACAGCAGGGTGCCGCCATCTTACCTGCTTGTCCGTTCGCTCCGTCCGTCTCTGCGGCTGAGGGTAGAGGGGGGACGCGGTGCGTTCCGGAGCCGCGTTCGGGGCTCGCAGCTCTTTGGCCGCGCTGCCCCCCGCCCGCCGCCCGGGAGAGAGAGAGCTGCGAAGAGCGCTCCCCGCCTGAGAGGAGAGAACAGGGTCCGCAGGGAGCAGCCGCTGCTCAGCTGGTTCCGCCCCCTTCGTGGTGCTGGGCCTCCGGCCCCTGCCTGGCGGCTTCTGCCGAACCGGGAGGCGGACGCGGGCTCGGCGGGTGAGGGCAGGCGAGGCGGGAGCCGGGGTCCCGGCCGGCGGGGCGGCACGGACCCCGCCGCCGTTGCTGTTGCAGCTGCTGCCGGGGAGGCGGGGGGCCCGGGCCGCTCTGGATGGTGGTTAAAATGATCATAGAAAACTTCGAGGCGCTGAAATCCTGGCTCAGCAAGACCTTGGAGCCCATGTGAGTAGCGGCGACCATTCCTCTCTTTCCCGACCGCTCCAGAATAAACCTTCCCTTGGAAAAGACGGGGATCATCAAGGGAGGGAAACAGCGCCTGAGCGGCCTGTGGGGGCATCCCGGGAGATGCCCGCCTAGCGCCCCTTTGTCCCGCGACCACCTTCGGTGTGGGACCACACCGTGGCCCCACTTTCCCGGAGCCGTCCTCGGCCGGGGGGTGGGACCGTCTTTCTCCACAGGCTGCAGCTTCCCCCCCTAGCGACCGCACTCGTATTTCCCTTTGTAGCCCAGGGTAAGAGGAAGATAATGTGTCTGCGTGTGCAGCTCGCTGTTCCCCGCTCTCAGCTCCTGTAGAGGCCAGCTTAATAACCGCCGCCTGCCGTCCTGTCCAGTGACCTTCTGCGGGAGAGCTCAGGTGCTATGGGACGTTTTACGGAACCTAGGTTCTTCCCAGCAGCGTGTTCTGTAGACTCGAAGCACGTAGTTCTCAGTTGTTTGGAATATTGAATGCTCTTTTGTTTCTCTTTCCCCGAACGAAAGTTGCATCAGTAGAACGCTTGGGAGTAGGAGCCCCAGAGAGTAATTTGCGTATTTGTGAGTACCTGCTTGGCCTCTAAGCATAGCATTTAAGTGAGTAATTGGGGCTGTTTTGCAAATAGTCCGCATCTTCCTTCTCTGAATGATAGTTTAGTGGAACTAGGATGTCAACTTCGGTTTAAAGGTTTTGCCTTCTGGAAATATGGTGCCTGCAGACGTTTTAGATCAAAGTATGCACTTGTCATTCTGAAACCCTGTTTTAACGTGTGGGTTAAATTGCTGGAGCTTGATTTGAGTCAATAGAAGGAGAACTTTTACTTCTGGTATTAACTTCTGATATGTTTGGCCAGTGTCAGTTTTTGATGCTGTCAAATAGGTAGTGTGTAAAGTCTGCTTTATGGCATCCATAGCTATTAATTAAGTATATGTATATACATGTATAGTTTGGCTGAAATAATCTGAAAAAATAAAAACATTGGGATGCTTTTCAGAGAGTTTATTTGTGGGTTTGTTTTTTTTTTGGGAGGGGGCCTGAGGAGTGGGTATGGTGTTTTGGTTGTTTTTTGGGTTTGTTTTTTTTTTCCTGTAGGACCTTATCCAAACCACAATGAAATAGATGAGTCTTGAATTTAATTTTGGGGGACTTTGAATTAGGTCTGCAGCAAATTATGTCTGGTGCCTTTATTTAAAAGGTTTGACCCTTAAGACTGTGGTAGGATTGTGTTATTGCTGTTTGGAAAAAAAACATCTTGTAAAGGTTTAGTTTGGGGAACGTGAATTAATGTCACTCATGAGTCAGTGTAAGGTAATAGCAGAATAAAGGAACACGTTGGTAAGGTAGTATTAAAATAACAGAACATACTGTGTTCTGTGGTAATACATCCAGGTAGTCCTCTGGATGCTCCCTGTTAGTCTCTGGATACTTTTTTTACATGAATATTCTGTAAAAGGTAATGAGCAGTAAGATACCGGTGTTCTAGAGTATGTTGCTCAGTAGGCTTGCATCAGACAATATTGAACTTGGAAGAACCTTGTAATTACCAAAATATATGTTGGTGGGTTGAATTGATGAATTGTACACACCTCTCAGTTGCTCAGCAGCTGGAGATTGATCTGTTAACTTCGAAGCGTTTACAAGGAGCATACTTAAATTCTGTGAAATCTGGAACAGGAAGTCCGTTTGTGGCATTTACAGGAGTGCTTTGGCTCACTTCCAGATCCCTTTATTGAGTAAATGCAATAGGCTTTTTGGATTTTGCAAGTCTCTATCTAAAATTCATTTACACAGTTCTTGTGCTTTTTTGTATTTATGCATCAGGAGCTGAAATTTAACTTTCACGAGTGAATAAGTTTCCTGTTAGCAATATAAGTATCGAATGTTTGCCAAATACTGTTTACCTTAGAGGTCAGTGTGGTTCCTCAGTCTTTCCCTCAAGTTCCATTCATTAGTGATGTGCAGTAGTAACTTCTTGTTCTGGTAATAAACTCTGGTTGTTCCTTGTTTTTCTATTTGTTTGCACGCTGAACTGTCGTATCTTGTAGTGGTAGTAGGCAGTTAAAGGGTGAAATTGTGATTTTCAGCTTTTGCTATCAGTGCAATTCTATACTTTTAGCTCTGAAAGGACCAACATGTTTCTGTTAAGTTAGATGTGTGCAAGCAGTTCAAGTATGGTTCTCGTGCTGGAAAGCTATGTCATGGTAGAGAGAATTGCAGGCCTGGAGGATAAGTTCTCTGAATTTTTAGCTTTGGGAGGAAAAAAGCCAGAAGCAACTGTTAAATTCAGTTTTGTGCAGTATCCTATGTAATTGCATTATTCCAGTAAGTGTCGTAGTTGGTGGAGAAGTATTGTCATTTCCCAGCAGTCAAATATTCTTGGAGCTGCTTCTGATCTCAGCTATCTGAAATGTGTGCCTACAGCCATAGCTTTTGACTGCATGAAAATTTTAGTGTGTAGTACCTCTAAAGAAGGAAGAGCTGTTGTTGCAGTGCTGGTGCAATGAAGCCTGAAGTGCTGGTTGTCTGGAGGTGTTACCATAGCCTGCAAATAGTTTTTAACTTGTCTTTTGCATTTAATGAAACAAAAAATGTGCCAACTATTTTATATCTTATTGCTCTTTCAGAAATAAAATCTTTTGCAAGATAGGCAGCAGAATTTTCTAACTATAGTAAGGAAAACGCCAGTGTATTAGATGAGTATGTAGGTGTTGTCTCAGTTTTAAAGGGAGAAATGCATTTAAGAAAATATGCAAATAAATTTTATACACATTTAGATAGGTCTACACGTGCTAGTTATCTAGAGCTGAGTAGTTAGGATATATTTCATTTTCCAAGTTGTCTGTTTCCAGCTAGCTAGCAGTTTTTAATTGGGATGTATACCTTGCTTCAAAAGCCATAAAACATGCGTTTCTGGAACACTTCTAGAACTAGAAGATGAAACAGCATTTATGGATATTGTTATTTTATCATGAAGTTTTATCATTGAACTATTTCAAGGCACTTTCAGGAATGCTAACTTTTTAGTATAATGAAGTGTGTTATGTAATTGTATGAACTTAAAATTATTTGGCTGTTGGATTGCTTTCCTGTGGTGCCCTGGGAAGCACTGTTTGTAGACAGGAATGTTTGGAGAACTGTTTTTGAATTTTTTGTTTGTGGCTAGTTATTAGGTTTTTTGGTTGGTTTGTTTTGGATGTCTTTAATGCCTTTGTCAAAGCCTTGGTGATCCTTCGTGTAAGCACTCTTTATTTGAGTTCAGACTTGTTGCAGTGAAGCAAATACTGCTATGCTGGAGCATTTATGTAGTCCACCTCTGCTTGAAGGGTGGTAGATCTCTAGAAACTTTCTACAGTTCTGCAAAGATAGTCTTCTGTAGTGATTTTGCAAATAACTCCTAACTGAGCTGCTCAGTTTGGTGTACAGAAAATTAGTGAATATACACACAGAACCACTATAGATGCAGCTCTGAGGATTTTATGTGTTCTCTGAGCTATTTTATGTGTTCAGCTCCAGTCTCTGTGAAGAAAGCATTTCTCAACAGCCTTCTGCATTGCTCTCAGGTAGCAAAATGCTTAGTTTTTAGTGTTCTACACTTACACTTTCTCTTGTCCCTGGCATGGCTCTCATGAAGTTTTTTGAAATAATGTTAAACTTGGAATATAACTTCTATCTGTCTGTCACTTCTATTTTCTGTACCAACAAGGTTCTCACTGAGCCGTATCTATTGTGATGGGTTTCTTTTATGCACACCCATTCCAGATCCTACATAAACTGTGTGTATAATCCTTGCTGGTGTATTAGGATCTGGCTTGGTAAAGCTCCAAGTAGGGATGTCTTTTTCATTTTTTGTCTTGAATTTGTTTGAATCTCTACCTGTGAAAAAATTAGCTTTTCTGTACTGAAGCTGAATTCACCATTTTGTAAGGCATTGTAATGTTCTCCCCCTTGCCCTAATTCTTTGTAGTGGAAATTTTTCTTGTTTTTAATTACTTTGTGCAAATTAATTTTAATTAAAATCTTCTGCTGGCCCAGTGAGTTTTGCTTACAATGTGATTAAGGCTCCCATATCTAATTTTTTCCGCTTTGCTATAATTATGCTCTTGTGAAGGTTTGTTCGTGTACTAAATCAGACTTGAAAGGAAGATGGAAAAAATACCTAAACCAGTTTTTGTAAGTTATTTAGGCATACCTAATTGGAAAGGTTTTTTGCACTGGTTAATCCTGCAAGTGATCATGATGCTTAAACTACTTGTGTCAGAGAAAGTAGAATCCAAATTGTTTGAAGACTATCTGTTACTGGAATATTTTGTGGCAAATGGTATGCTCTGGTGTTCAGTTATACCTTCACTGTTCTGTTCTTGTTTGTCATGCTTTTCAACCTTTGTGTTCTGTTTTTGTTTGTCATGCTTTTCAACCTTTGTTGAATCTTATAATAGTTTTTTGGCTGTTTGGAACTTTGCTCAATTGTTAATAGGTTACTGGTTAGTTATCTTTACCCAGTTACTTAAGAAAGGTGATGAATAAAAAAGATCTAATGATGGCGTAAGGAATATGCTAATAAGCCAGGATACTGAAAGAATATAAGTAAGTTAAAGTGAAAAAAATTGTTATTCCTTTGCTCATGCATTGTGGCACACTGTCCTACCTGTAGCACTCATCAGCCTACCAGGAACTTTCACTCTCATTTCCCATGAAACTTCCCAAGAAGTTCAAAAGGAATAGATGTTTCTTTTCTTTATGTTTACTCTGTCAACACTCTAAGCTATTTATAGCTAAGATAAATTAAGCAGAAATACATGTCATTGGTATGTCACTGTCTTAACACTAGTGAAGATACTCTTACACATCTGTTATGAAATTTGGTGGTTTGTTCGCAGGACTAGCAGGAAGCTGCTGTGTTTGGGAAATTGGGGTCCGTAACTTAGTGTGCTGATACTGGTAAGCTTCTCTGTAAAAATACTATGATAGAATTAAAATATTTTTGTCATAAGGTATAATTGAAAACCAAACATAGAGAAGAAAATTATTCCTGTTATAGGAAACCTCTCTTGTTCTTAACGCTGAATATCAGCAGCAAAATGGAACACTTTGGCTGCATTGCATATCGTCGCAGATACTCTTACGATTTTTGCTTTCTGCACTGAATGTGTTAGCCAGCTAGCAAGCTGACAGCTGTTCGGCCTTGTGAGAGCTCTTGAATCTAGAGGTGGCATTTTAAGCTGCTGGTTGCAGCTGTATGAATATGTCAGATGTGGGTATCATGATAATTTAGAACTATTGTAATGACATCAGTAACTTATGTAACAGCATTGGAGGCTGTTGCATTGCTCAGTGTATTTCTGTATTTATTAAAGTTAATGAAATTGAGCATTTTAACAATGGTCCTCATCTATAGTAGTGTCTCAGGAGTTGGATCTTGTTAGATGAGTATGCCATTAATTGTACTTATTGAATACTGTAGCTTTTTATACATTTATTTTTTTTAGTAACAACACAGTGGAGAGTGGTAGAGCTGCCTAAATTAGACTGGGCTGTTCTGCCCAATAGGCAGCAGGCATTTTTCTGCACCCACTCAGCCCTGCAAATATGAAGCATTTCTCTCAGCCTTCAAACATAACCATGTCCACCTTGATAATTGTCAAGAACTGAGCAGCATTCTAGAGACATATAAATACTAATCTTTAGGCAGCAAAACTAGACTAAAATTTAGTTTGTAAATTCTCAGGGTTGGAGTATGGCAAATAATGTGCACCTACATGTTATTTCCTTTACAGAGAGATCATTCACTGCCTGGAGGACTTCAAACATGCTTTTGTGGTTTCAGTGTACTCTGGTAGTTTAAATTTGAGCAGCTAGTTTCAGGACTTGCATCACCTTTTAGGTCTGTACATTAATTTTATAAAAAGGAAGGGAAAAACCCTCACATGGTTTCTTTTACTGTATTAAGAGTTGTGTGTGCACAATAGTTGTGTCCAAAATGAAGTCTAGATTGAGGGTTTTGTCATTAGCTTGAAATAAAAGCAATCTGGTGTATCTGAAATGGACAAGTAATGGTATTTTTACAAGGAAACTGTACGGAAGTTTCTTTTCTGTCCTCACTCCTCTCCCTGCCCCAAGCACGCTTTTTCCCTTAAGTGAATAACCATGTTAATTTTGTGAAAACTGTCAGATTACAGTGTGACAGCTTCAGCATGGGAATTTTTTACTCTTTCTCGCCCCTGCATGGTAAAAGGTTATGTACCCTATAGTTAATTGCTACTTATATATATCTCCTCTTGGGCATTTGCATCTGTTTTCCAAAGATTTTCATGAGACGATAGACTTTGGAATAATAGGTATTTTTTTTTTTTTTTTTTCACTTTCATAGAAATGTGTGAATTAGGTTATACTACCAAAAAAAAAAAAAAGATAAAAATTTCTGTAATGGTTGAGTAGTTGTCTAGTAACTGTAAAATGTAAGCAGCAGTTTGTCTCATCATGCCAACGAGATTTTTGGAAGTTAAAGGATTATCCTGTTGTTAAACTGATTTCTGTAGTATTTACTAGAGCAGCATAGTACCAGGTCTGCAGCAAATGCTATCGATACTACTTTTAAAAGAATAATGAGAAATAATATCTTAAGGCTCCAGTTCTAAGTGGCTACTTCACTTACTGCGAACTGGCTGAAATGAAGAATTGAAGCATGAGGAACTTCATAGCAATATGTGAGATTTTTCTGAGAGGAAAAAAGGTATTTCAGACCTTTCCTCAAGCTAATTTGCTTCAGCTTGTTTTTATGTAGGAAACATCAAGTATCCATCTTCACTTGTTTTGTGCTTTGTCAGGAAGTCAGGCTGGAGTAGAATAGGCAAGGTTAATAAGCTCTTTGTGTGTGTGTGAATTTTTCAGGTATATTATCAACATGACAACTATCATTCTTGAGTCTGCTTGCCATTTTTTAATTCCTCCTTCTTCGTTCTTTTAGTTTAAGAATTCATCTGGTTGGTTTGTGGGGGTGTGTTTGATGTCAGTATTTGAACAGGAGTCCTAGTGGCCTTATTCAGTGTTTTCTTGATGGAAAGTTCAGGGCCCTGCTGGGGAGACATTGCCAGAATTCTCTGAGTATTTAGTCAGACAGATTTTCAGATCTCCCTTTCCTTATGATATTTTTTACATTCAAAATAAGCAAGCAGCATTTTTCTTCATTTGAAAATGTATTTTTGTTACTGATGCTTAAAGACATTCTTGGGCACTAATTTCACACATTGTTGCCTCAGCATATGATACTCAAAGTTTTTGGTTAGTCTCTCTTATGGCTTGAAAGATATTTGCTGAATGCTTCTATTCAGTATCTTTTGAAAGGATTCTATAACATTTATTTACAAATGTATTATGTTTGTTCAATTTATGTGCATTTTTAAATTACTTTTAGCTGTTTTGTCGAAGTCTAAGTCTGTATAAGCTCTGTTGTTAATAGAGGATTTTGTGTGTACAGCTATACCAGTAACATTCTTTTTTATTTTAAAAGAACTTAAATATGTGTTCCACATACACTGCATTTGTAAATTAGGGCTGATGTCTGTAATTACATGGCGATTATAAAAGTCATAGTGAGTTCTCAGAAAATATTTAGTATTTTATATTTAAAAATATGTAAATCTGAGTGTTGGAAATGGATATATTGAATATTGTTTAATGAATTGCAAAGTATTCAAATAAAATGACTGCACAGGGAAATGAGTCCTCTTCAGCTAAATTACTTTTCCCTTCTCAAACATTCATTATTTTTTTTTAAAAAAACCTATATATATATTTAAGGCTTACTCTTAACAACTTCAGATTTCCTCTTCTGCTCTATTTGAGGTGATAATTTCATATAATAACTTCAAAACTGGATTAGATCAGAAAGAAAGGATTTTGAACTTTTCCATGGAGCTTGTTGCAGTTGTGAATTCTTGCTCCTACAATGAACAAAACACTTGGTTGGCTATTACTTTCCTTTTTGAAACTTCTCTGTGGTGGATAGCAGTTGGAGGTGTTCGGATTGTTCTCTGGAGAACATACAGAGCTCTAGCTAGAGAATTTTTCCATCTATGGCTGTATATTAAATTCTGTTTATTAAAGTGGGGTTACAAGAGCCATCTCTTATTTAGTATAAAGCAGTAGACACTGCATGTTCTCTGACTGAAAGAGTACAGGCTGAAAAAAAGCAGCACTAGAGGTAAAACTATTTAGCATTACTAGTTAGGGTCATGTATTCAGATAGTGGGTGTAAGAATACATGCTGTGGTGTTTAATTGTAACTGGCAATGGGAGTTAACTTGCTGCAATGGAAATGAGTTCAGGTAACTTCTGCCAACAGGTTTATGTTGTTTGTTAAAGAAAATGTGAAAGTGAAAGCAAGAGGAAAAATTTGTGATTATTTATGCTGATTATTAGTTGCAGCAAATGCCTACAAAAAGTCGGGAGGATGTCTTTATGGGGCTCCAAGTTGCAAAATGTTTTACATCTTTCAATTCATGTGAATATTTTTCTAGCAGCCAAACTTTAGCATAAGGATAATGTCTAAACTTATGTCACACTTATAACACACACTGCCATTTATGCTGAGGTTTGTCATGTACCCCACCGTAGTCAAGTTAGGCTAAGGAGTGAAGCCTTTATCTAACAATTGAAAGTGTATATAATGCAGTGAACATTAGAATTGAAATAGAAATTTACTTTTAATTTTGAATGCAGATGTGAAATGTATAGGTAGTAGTCTGATTTTTCTAATTTTCTGAATTTTCAGTTAAAGACCTTTCTCTGTTAATCTTAACATCTGCAAGAATATAGTGATGCATAGTGCATGGGAAATCCTGCTGCACAGTGTATTTTGCTGTCATCACCATGGATGCCTTTCCTGTTTGTGTTAAAGTGACACCATTTAAAACAGTGTCAACTGCAAGAGCATAAAATACAAGAGAAAAGCTGGTAAAGCATGCTTAAAATGAGAGCAAAATCCATGTATGCACAGCAAGCATATTGCATGTTATTCACACACAGATTGCTATTCTGTAAGAAACCACAGTCAATCTAGAGACCATAAAAACTCATTTATCAGAAAAACTCAAGGCTTTTATAATCCAAACCAGCAGATCTTGTGTAAGTCAGAGGATGGAGATTTTATAGGCAACGTTTTGGAATTCAGGTTGACTGAAAAAGGGAAAGAATTGCTTTAAAAAAAAGTGTCTCTCCCCCAAACGAAACCATTAATGGTAGTAATCCAGAATACTTAATAGCTGTAAATCCCAGAAATTTTCAGGTAGACCTGCTGTATTGACAGTCCTGTATTGTTTACTTCATGAGACCCATTACTCCTCTCTTCTACCACTTCACGTTGCCAGAAATTTAACTTTAGCATCATCTTGAAAAGCAGTAAAAGATCTTGAAAAGCAGTAAAAGATCAGACTGTAACCTTGTTAACTCTATCTAAATTACTAGTTACAGAAACAAGTGTTGTCTTCGCAACAGTGTGGAGAAAACAGATGAGTTTAAGGGTTTTTTTCAAGCTTTGAGCAGCAGGCATAGAAGAGGAGACATCTTTTTCAAGTCAGTACGTAAAAAAAGGAAGTCAGCCTTTGGCTTGTGAAGTTTTGTAGTTTAATTTTAAAAAATGAAAAGGAAACAAACCATACTGTCTATTTATAAAAATATTTTCTCCATTTCTGGCACAAAATGAATTGTATTTATTGTTGATTAATTAATATCATCTGTTAGTACTTCTCAAATACAGCATTTGTTGAATAGCCAGAATAAATACAGAGGTTTACCTTGAAAGCATCTAAGTTCTTCCTGTTGTGTAAAGGGGGATTTCTACACTTACTGAACTCTTAAGTATTATTCAATATGTATGATTGTTTTGCATTGTTCATATGTGGTTGTATCGTATACAGAGTGATAAATGCTAGGACAGTGAAAGTGCCAGAGGAGAAAATGTGTTTTACAAATTCAAAGTACACTTATTTTCATTGAGGTTATTTTTTTGGGGGTGTCTTGCAGTTGGGTGGATGGATTCAGATTTTCAGGTTCTGGGATGGACAGTATTCCTAAGATTTCCAAAATCATCATAGTGGGGAGGGGTGAAAGCACTAATTGCTTGCTTGCTGTTTTTAAACCATTTTTGTTTGAGTTTGTTTGGGTTTGAGGTTGGTGGTTTTATTTTTTGTTTGTTTGTCACACATTTTGGAGTGTGGCTTTCCAGACAAGTCTTTCCATTTTTCTACTCTGCTTATGAGTGAGGAATTTCTTTAAACTGCACATGAGGTTGTTGCATAGTTGCTACTGTAGGAGCTGGACAATTAAAGTACATATTGAAGTATATTGAAGTAGCTAACAGAGTGAGTTTTTACCTTTTACGAGTTTAATTTTACTTATTTCTGCTAATGTACAGTTAGATGCACCAGTGTCATTTTTTTCCCTTTTGTTACAGTTCTTTAAAACATTAGTGTTAACTTTGATCTCCACCTAGACAAGCTCACTGCCTATATCACACAACCGGTGTATGTTAAATTCTGCTGGTTTTGTGGGGTCTGAGGTCTTACTTTGATTTATGCTACGTAATGGGATTAAATGGTTTGACAAAATGCTGCCGTTCTGCCTGATAAACCACTGCCTCACCATTTCATTAGTACTGGCTTTGAATTATGAAGCATGAAATTGTTTTCTGCAGTATTCTTGCTTGCTTTGTCAGGTTTTACTCTGTAACAACCCTACAGAGTTCATTGTAGATTACTACTCGTGAAACATTATAATCAAATTTTATCAGGCATATTGAATAATGTTCTACTTAACATGCATATACAGCTTACGCTATTTTAAGTTCTTTGTTGGTATGCATGAGACAATCAGCTTTTGTACTCAAGTGTTCCATACTTACTTTTTGATTGAATTTAGATATCCAAAATGGGTAATGAGCTCTTAAATTTCCCTTCATTGTCTGTGTACTACTTACAGAGATTACATGATAATATTATATGAACCCTTTTTCAAAATTAAGATTTTTAAGTTAATCTGCCTTTCATGGTATTCATATGTAGGTAATAATAAGTTTCTTCTGAAGCACATTTAAGAGTCTCAGAGTGATTTTTTTTTTGTCATTTTTTTTTAATATCATAAATCACTTCTGCTATGTAAGTATATTTATTTGTAACAAGGTAGGTCTGACTTTGCCCCATTAACAGTCACCCAGTGTTGAATTCAGAATTACTAATTTCATCATTGGAGAGTTATAGAAGTATTTGTTCTGTTTGTCTTGAAGACTTAGGCAGTTGAGGCTGTTTCATTCTGAGTAGTTCATTCTAGCTTCCTGTGAAGTGCTCTGTGCAATATTGTTTGGAAATATTCTAGGCGATTACTTCTCTGGAAAAGAAAGGTGATACTTGGCAATCTTACATATCTGGGGTCTGTCTTAAAAAATATGTCTTAGTGCTTTTACTATGGTAGGAATTGTTTTGGTACTTTATGTGTATTGCTTATAACAGTTTCAGATATTAGCTTCTAATTTAATTACTATTTTAATCTGTTTGCAGATGTGATGCAGATCCGTCTGCCCTAGCTAAATATGTTCTGGCTTTGGTAAAGAAGGATAAAAGTGAAAAGGAACTGAAGGCCTTGTGTGTTGATCAGCTGGATGTATTTCTTCAGAAAGGTATGGTTTTTTATCATAGCAATAAAGCTTGAGTGAAAAGTGCGTCTTAATTCATTCAGTCTTTTCCCACAGAATCATGCATTTTTGTCTTTATTGGCTTTGTTACTTTGAAGTATGTAATACAATTTTCATGAAGTTTTTGTTGGGTTTTTTTTGTTTGTTTGTTTTTTGTTTGTTTGGGTTGTTGGTTATTGTTTGTTTGGGTTGTTGGTTATTTTTTGCTTGTTTTTTTAAACAGGTGTATAGCACTATATGTGTATATTAGGTCTATGTTTTGTGTCTGTTTGTACTCCTGGAAGAAAATCATGAATGTTAAGAGTTATTGCCAGAATTAGAAGTATTGGAGCTCTGTATATATTCTAGAAATAAGCTCCCAGGTGTTGAAAAACTTTGTGAAACATTGATTCTATGTTTCTTGAATGTGAATATCCTTTTAAAATATAAAATTATCAGCAGAGTATTAAAGAAAAACCCAACCCAAACCAAATTCTTGATTGTTTTAACTTTTTGGTGAATGCTGATTTTTTAAAGTATATAATTTTTTTAATTTTTAAATCAAATGTTAACTGTATTTCGCATAATGGACATTTGTACACTCTCTTTACTTTTAGAAACTCAGATATTTGTGGAAAAACTGTTTGATGCTGTGAATACAAAAAGCTATCTACCTCCACCAGAACAGCCATCGTCAGGAAGCCTGAAAGTAGAATTTTTTCAGCACCAGGAAAAAGAGACAAAAAAGGAAGAGGTAGGCACGGATTTTAAATTAAATGAATGTCTTTTTTTCCTCATTCCTGTAGTTTGCTTACATGGCTCAACTTCATCATGCTCGTTTGTTACTAGTAGTCCCAAAGCTTGTCATACAGCCTTAAAAGAAGTCGGAAGATTTGTGTCTAGTATGTTGAGTACTGCTGCACAGTTTTTCCAAACGTAAGTGGGTGTTTCGAAGGTAAACCAAAGGGGTTCTGTTTAGCTAAATGTAAATAAAGCTGTTGGGTAGTGCAGGAGTTGCAGTACAACTTACATCAGGGTTTTTGCTCAGAATTGCTGTTGTAGATATTCTGCCTTTCAGTTCATCATAAATCTAGGCTGCCATTCCAAATGGCAGTTCTCATTCCTCCAGCTGCTTTATCCAGGTAAACTCCTTATTCTGACAGATGGTTATGGTGCTCTTTGAGACAGAAGAGAAGGTTTGGCTTTCTCAACAGCAGCCTACATTTACATCAAAGTCTTATGGGACCTCACTTGGAGTATTGTGTACAATACTGGTCTCCTCAACATAAGAAGGACATGGAGCTGTTGGATCAAGTCCAGGAGGGCCATAGGGATAAGGGGGCTTGAGCACCTCCCATATGAAGACAGGCTGAAAAAGTTGGGACTGTTCAGCCTGGAGAAAAGGCTGCGTGGAGACCTCATAGCAGCCTTCCAGTATCTGAGTGGGGCCTATAAGGATGTTGGGGAGGGACTCTTTATTGAGGACTGTAGTGATAGGACAAGGGGTAACGGATTCAAACTTAAACAGGGGAAGTTTGTATTGGATATAAGGAAGAAGTTCTTTACTGTGAGGGTGGTGAGGCACTGGAATGGGTTGCCCAGGGAAGTTGTGAATG